>JAULBM010284311.1:0-16389 GCA_032357055.1 Geukensia granosissima
TCCTGATTAATACATGCAAAACATTTCATATGAGATGAATATATGTGTATTTAACAACAGATTCGCTTCTCTTACCAGCACAATGAACCTCGTGAACAAACCAGCTTCTCTATCAATGCAAAGGAACATGGGGACTGTCCCGCTTCCCTACCAATGGAATGGAACAGATGAACAGCCCCGCTTCCCTACCAATGCAATGGAACATGGGGACAGTCCCGCTTATCTACCAACACAATGAAACACGTTAACAAACCCGATCCTACTAATACGATGGAACAATCGAACAGACCCGCTTCTCTACCAACACAATGTAACATGTGAACAGCTCCGCATCTCTACCATCACAATTAATTAAGTGAACATTCCAGCTTCTCTACCAACACAAAGGAACAAGTGAACAGTCCCGCTTCTCTACCAACATAATTGAACAAGCGAACAGTCCCGATTCTCTACCAATACAATGGAACAGGTGAACAGTTCCGCTTCTCTTCCAAAACAATGGAACATGGAAACAGACCCGCTTATCTACCAACATTATAGGGAAAGTGAACAGTCCCGCCTCTCTACAAATACAACTGAACAAGAGAACAGTCCCGCTTCTCTACCAACACAATGGAACAAGTGAACAGTCCCGCTTCTCTACCAATGCAATAGAACATGGGAACAGTCCCGCTTCTCTACCAATGCAATGGAACATGGGAACAGTCCCACTTCTCCTTCTCTACCAATGCAATGGAACAGCTTATTCAACTAAAACACACGCTAAGCGTAAACCCTTGGCTTGCCATACCATGGAATTTGTGAACAGGGCGCACAGTGGAAAGTAGGAATAATCCAGCTTGTCTATTGAAGCATAAAAATTGTGAAAATTCATGCTTTTCTGAAAGTGTGACATTTCCGCTTGTCAACCCACACTATATGAAGTGTGGCGAGTCCTATCCTCACCATGGAAAGTGTGAAAAGTCCTGCTTGTTCACCCTAGAATGGACGTAAAATAGTTTTGTTATCTAACCACGGCATGACGCGTTTATCCTCTATCGCCACAACGAAACTTGCTTATGGACTAATTTGCGTTGTTGGCAACGATGTTTTAAGTCCAGTGTAGAATACCCATGCGAGAGATCAAACGCGCATAGTCCAAAAAGACAAGACAAATTTAAAACAAACTAAAAGATAATACGTAAACAAATACAATTTTTGTCCATCATTTCTCGTAACCTGCATCATATATGTATTGGATGATGCTCTATATCATCCGGTTTAACTGTATTTATATACTGAACATATAAGCAGACTATGAAGTCACTTCGAAAAAAAGACAGCCTGCATTATTCTGCAATCCCACACATTAAACCCCTTGGGAAATATTAATTAAACTTTCATTTCTTGCATCAGAGAGTTTAATCTAATCCGTAATATGAATTCGACCATGATTATGATTACTAAACCTTCCAATGCAGTACAGGTTACTTGACATATGGCAAACAGAAAGGAAATTAAGAAATTAGGGCTAGTCTAACTGGCTTCCCTATTATGAATAATCTATCCACTGTTTTAAAAACGAAAGCCAGATATATAAATTATAATTTATTTGATGATGTTTGAGAAGAAAAGTTGCTGGGCATCAGGTGCAAAGTTTAACCTCACTTCCTGAACATCAAAGTCCCCGTGACTGGGGTTAAAGCGAAAGGTAATATCTATGCTGGGGGTCTCAATGCCAGGTTCCAGTAAACATTAATGGAGAACAGGCTTGCCAAAACGATTCTCATTCATAGACGTAAACAGAAGGTATATGTTAAAAGAAATGGCAAAACATTTAGGCTTTTGGAAGCAAATCAAAACACACATGTGTGGTCGCGACTGAATTAAAAAAATATTATGGTTTCAGTAGAAACATTGCATGCAGAAATAAACACCTCTCATACTATATGCAAACACAAATCTTGATACTTATACAATATTCCATAAAACAAATTTTCGCATTATAATTGTAAGTAAAGTAGGAAGAGTATATTGTTCTGGATTGAAAACCCACGGTCACCCGTTTCAACTCGCCGGACTATAGTTTACATCAAACGGCGAACCTCAGAAGTGCTAAATTCGTGTGGTTATTTTTGTCCTGCCAGGAACTGAATGACTAAGACGTCATCCAATTCATGTTAAAAGGTCCTAATAATTAAGTATCTGCCTTTTAAAGAACAATATCTACCGAGCAAATCGGATAATATTTAACACGAGTTTTGAACGGTAAGTAGAAAAATTTGAAAGACAGCCATACATACAGGAATATGTTGAAGTCAACTATTTATTGTAGTGATCCAGTGTCCATATTTTAAATTCTTATATGTCTTATGTAGTTTTATAATAATTATAGTCTGTCAGGTTGTATCGAGCTTCTTTTAGATTAATAATTATAGCTCTACTTAAAGAATCCCCGGAAATGTTGTAACAGCTTTCACATATTCCGTTATGACGTGGACTCAGGTTTATTGTTGAAGGCCGTAAAGGGACCTGAAGAAATTTAGATTCGACTATCATTTGGTGGATGGCTGTCTCATTGGCAATCATGCCACATCTCCTATTTAGTATATTAGTTTCCATTTACAGTTATTTTCTTTACCACAGTTCTTGCCATGAGTGATGGAGATTTAATGTTTGTTATTCTCTATCACTTTTGGAGTGCATTCGCTCTGACATTTCATTTTCATATGTGTAATTGTGAAAATTCAATTTTGAGCATTTATTCTATATTTGGACATCTTAAATGATACTGTGTGTAATAAAAGAAATTAAGATAGTGGAATAAATGCTAGACTGACTAGTGCTGCCCCCTGGCTTACTACGCTATGCTTTGTTGCGCTCAAGATTATACAAGACAATCAAAATAAATGCCTGAAATATCCTCATTAAGATTTTTTTTACAAATGCCATTAATTCATCTGCGTACACTAATCTTCACCATTTACGTTAGTAACCTGAACATTGAAAGTCCAAATTTAAAAAAACCATTCCTTCGATCAGTTATTAGGGATTGGCTTTTCCGATCCTTTGGGAAGATCTTACTGTATTTATTCTTCTTTATTTTATTATTTTATAGTCTTTCTTCACTTTTTGCATAGCCTTTATGTTAAGACAGTTTACGACATAATCGTAATGATCTTTTGTAACAAGTATTGTTCACATGTAGACTATTCTCAAACTACACCGACGGACAGAAATGTTATGGAATAATCTCCCTGAAACCAAAAATCCGTTATAACTTTAACTAATAAAAATGTAACTGATAGCTGATAAATGTATTGGGAAAAATGTTCCTTGTCGCATGATAAATAAAGACTTATCAATGAGTAGGATCTGTATTTCGAAGGTTATCAGCTGAGTTATTATTATTTTTTTTTTCAGAATAAATCATGGACGACATCTAGAGAATTTTTAATTATTTTGAAATTAAATAAAGAGAGTCGATATACGGTTACCACGAGCCAGTTTAAGTAAAATATAAATAAACGCAAAAAATCGTAAAAGAAGCATACGTTTCATTTGGGTCCAAGAGATCCAATAAGTATGTAAAGAGTTATTGTCCTTGAAATAAATGGTTTAATCTATTACAGTGAAAAATCTAAGGAGACCTGAGACCTTCACCAAATAACTAAGGACTATTATTGTACATTTAAAAGTCCCAGGTCAAAGGTCGGCATTTCTCCTTGTTATGAACCTAGTCCCCATAAACCATTTTTTGTCCGAAATAAAGCTACCCAAAACGATAGGATATAGATAGAGAAGTTTTGAATTGATAGTTTGAACTTATGAGGCACTGACTAGTGTTTTAACACTGGGTATATGCCCTACAAAATGATACCAAAAGCGAAGGTCAAGGCAACTAGCAACAACCCAAAAGTCCATAGAACCCATATATTTTTAAACTTAGAAGACTATTAGTATGAATGCTATGAGTATTATGTATTGGATGCTCATTAATAGTGAATATTCCAATTATTCCGGGAAGATCTGAACAAATGATCCGTTTGTATACAAATACCTTCGAAATACTTGTCAAAGATGTTCTTTTCTTAATACATTGAGCTTTTTATGTTAGGTTTTCTTTGATTTTTTCCAAGTAGAAAAGGAAATATTTAAGTTTTGCTACTAAAGATAATTAAAGAACAACACCAGTGACAGAAGTTAATTGATTTTTGCATTCTAACGCCATATAATTTTTCAGTTTATAGTTCTGCCCTTTTGTGTTCAAAGCTCTGGAAAATTATTTTACTACTCCTTGACTTCAGATAATGGAAAAGTTGTCAGCTTTTATAGATAATTAATATCAAGTTGTAGAGTTCCAGAAAAGAAATACAAAATTGGAAGTTTTAGAAGTGTTATTTAATTATCATATATGCGCTGCTTTAGACGACCATTTAGCGAAGTTCTGTCATCTTTACAAGAATCAGATCTAATGAAAAGAAAATGTATGTTTCGTTGCATGTAATTCAATTAAATTGTTATTACAAAAAGGCATATGCATTTCCCACATACTCCACACAAATTGGAGAGAAAACTTGTCTTTACAGTGTTTAATATGTTGAATCCTAAGGAAGTGATGTCGGGACAAATTAATGTGGTTCTCGTCAACTAAAACAAAACAAATCAATACGTCATTTTCACTGAATATACGTTTGCAAAATTTTGAAGAAGACAAAAATCTGGTGTGAAAAAAGTTTTTCCTCGTCGAAACAGCCAAAACACGTATCTCCACCCTTCAAGTTAAACATTCTGTCCTTTACCTCCAGTGGGCAATGGCAGATGGAGAATTCAAGTTAGGTCATTCAACAAGTTTGTAAATCTATTCAAGATTGATTTAATTATAGTTCCTCGCTTGTTTGCTATTAACACTTGTATGACATGACCACCAATAGAATGAACTGGAGCATTCTTTTCTTTCAATAACTATTACATTCGGTGGCCACATATAATTATTTTCGGACATCACACCTGATGTTTTCAAAACTGTATAGGTCACGAGTTGAAAAGTTGAAAATTCTTAGTCAAATATGTTGAAATTAGCATTGTCGCATGCTGTTCATCGTTATGCAAAGTTAAATCAACAATTTTTTAAGACATCACTATTTCAAGTTTACAAATGTTGTAAATATCGATATTCTAGACAGGTTTTTCAAATTATTAAAGGAGTATACCTCTCAGCTGCAGCATAAGAACCATGCAATATATACCGTGTAATTGGTAAATTTTTTTAGGTAATCTTATTTTCGCTGTTAATATGAGTTTGCAAAAGTAAATTTCCTCAAAATGTATTAAGCAAAGATGATGTAGCTTTCTTTTTCGTGCTCAATTTTTATAGACCTATGACCATTTTCCAGTGAATTTGTTTCATTCGTGATACCATATTTAGAATTTGAGCTATACACGTTTAAATTATAATCAGAAGAAAACTGATTTTGGCTGTAACTGCCCTTCAGGCTGAACTCATGGAATGAATAGATAAAAAATGGTAAATTATGGACGTAAACAATTATGCCACAATAATATTTTTGAAAAAAACTGATTCTGCAAAATTGTCTATAATAAACTTAACAATACATAACTTGGTGATAACGTCTTAAATATACACAACAGACTAACTATTCAAGAAAGTTCAGTGACAACTTAAGAAACCACATGCATATCGTCCCGCCAGTTTTATAGGGGAAAGAAATTTTGTCTTGAATGTCTGCGTGAAATGAACTAATAGTTTGTACATGTATTTTGTCTTGTCTGTTAAGAAGTGTCGTTAGTCAGATTTACCGACCAACAGTTCTGTTACATTTGATTTTAAAGATGACTAATAACTTATACTGCCTCCATGGAAAAACATATCGTGTGTATTTTATTTGCGCCATTGTGTGGTCTAATATAAACTTAACAATAGAGATCTTTTACTGTGTTCTTCTGTGGTTTAGAATATTGGCCGAATGATATCTATATACTGGGATTAAAAAGACGTTTCTTAGTCCCAGCTATATACTAGTATATATGTTGTGTTGTTTTGGCTCTTTTTCACTATTTCTGACATCAAAATAAAACTATAGGATTCATCTTGCTAACTGGTGTATTTTGACAAAAGGTGTTTATTGTTCGACACTAAATGGAAAAATTATACCTTGGTATGACAAAATAACGCAAACTACGCTAAAAATGTTACTCAGTGCATCAGCTAGTGAACAGTGCAATGTACTTGCAAACATTCTGGTGCTGGTTGCCCCCTGCAATGCACTTTTCAGCCATTGCTTTTAGCTTATATAATTTCCTTCTGTTAAAAGTGACTAGAAGTTCAAATGTTAACCTTTAAGTTGCATCGCTACTATTATTACATAAAAGATGTCCCCTGAAGAAAAGCATCGCCCACCCAGTTGTTGACATGATTATACAGGATAATGTCTTTTTTCATAGATGTTGTTCGAGTTCACGACTCTTTTAAAAGTTAATCCGACCATTACATTTCAATGTATTTATTTTCAATACTAAGTAGTTTAAAATTCGCTATTTATTATCTTTATTTGTAAACTTTAATCAAATATATATAAATGATTCATTATTACCTTATACACGCAACTAACGGACATGCAGTATCGGTGGTCCCCTTATAAAACGAGATCTTCCTTGATAAACTACATATTGGTATATCGTAGACTGATAGCTTTATATAGCAAGGTTTCAAGAGGGAAGTTTACAAGAAGCATGAGATTGGGGAGAATGTTGTAAAAAGCCATAAAATCAGAACTTTAAGAATTTTTAAATTGTGCGCCATCATCATGAACAAAAACAGATATGAAGAGAGAGATTGAAAGAATGGTATTCTGAGAAAGGATGCGTAAATAACCTACGGCACCTAAGCACATGCTTCAAAATTCGTTTTGAAAAAAAATAAAATTACATTTTATAAGGGCATTTTATGAAAAGAAATATTGTTTAAAGGTGCAGCCCATCGAGTATCGTCATAGTGATAAAATACCCGAATGTCTCTCATCCCTCGTACATGCTTTTTCATCTGTTTTTTTAGCCAATCTTTCGCGGTGTTAAACATCCAGTTAGCGACTTCGGATTCTTCTTGTGTTGCTTTATTTCCTTCTTTTTTCTATCCTGAGTACAATTAATCGGTTTATTTATTCTAAAACTGAATGTAGCCGGCATGCAGGTAAGATTGGTGTTGGGCTTGAAAGATATTTCAAGTATAGTTTGGCAGAAAATAATTTAGTAAAAAACTGAAAAATCTAATATTTTCCATGGCCGAAAACTGTCTGAATGCATGAAGTAACTTTGTTTATGCTTACAAAAAGAATGTCAAGAAGTTCCGAAAAGCATCTCACTGCCAAAAAAACAAATTCGTTCCATAATACTATCGTCCGACCTTATTTGATGTATGACACTCGTATTTTGCCAATTAGCTGTTAAAATTAATGCTGGCAATGGAATTGCATTACGTAATATAAGTAACATTCTCTTAATTCTCTGTTATGTATACAATAATAAAACTAAAAGTGATGTATACCAAAACATATCAGAACCGACTGATGAAGTGTGTGCACAAGAATAGTTTTACAATTGCTATCCAAAAGTGTGTTAATTTTATAAACGTGGGGCGGACGGAGGAATCTACCTTGGACGCACTGAGGCATTATGCGGCGCAAGCCTCTTATCCAAATTTGAGCTTCAAGTATAGAAATAGGCCGTTCTGTTTCTCCACTGGCAGGCAGAACCCGTGCTCCATTGGTTGACAGAGATAGGAAGTTGCTTGATTAATTGTTTGCTTAACGTCCAGTGGCAAATATTTCATGCATATTCAGGACGAGAACAAGTTATTAAGCATTAAATGGGGTGACTGGGGGTTAAAAGCCACAAGATGCAAAAATTGACTGGGTAAAAGGCGGGAAATTGAACCTAAGCAACAGGTCATGAACCAATGGACCACTTATTAAGAGCTGTTGCACAAGGAACGTTCCCGCCCCAGACGTTTGAGTATGTATAATATCCCCCACGTGCACACCAACGGACGCCACTTTAGGGGGCTTTAATTGTACACATAGCAGAGAAACCGAGTGACGCTTTTCTTAACTCCGGCTATTCTCGGGGTTGGTCGAGTATTTATAAATCCCGCCTTACCAAGGGACGCCCCCTGAGCAGAGGTTGAGAAACCACAGACAGAGAAACAGAACAATCTATTTCTAAACCCTCATAGATCGTAAAGGAACTGCATGGGGAGAATATAGTTTTTTTTTGTCCTGGAGGTGCTGGTCCTCCAAAATGATTATCATTTTTGTGGGGTTGTATATAGAAATAATTCTCTAGATCAATGTTTTAAACCCTGGAACCACACACCTGGTCAATTGCTTTAATGTTTGTATATCTTACCTTACACAGGAAGTTATCAACTAGATTAGAGTCTAATACCGGTGTGTTTCTTTATGGGCCGCCCTTAAAGTCTATAACGGTTCTGTTAAATTTGTGTCGATTGCTACATGGAAGTAAAAATATTATACTTGATTGCTGACTATGGCAACAGTTTTTATCCGTCGCTCGCTTGTGTACGAATATATTTCTGTTGCAAAAACAGGAATCTCGGTGAATGGTTTGAGTCCTAAGACTATCATTGCACTACAGAGTTTTGGTAATAAATATATAAAACCAAATCCAGTCTTTTGGCTTGCCATCTACAGTAGCTTCAGCTGCCATGTTTTTAAAAGGAAGTAATTGCATTAACAATCAACCAATGGTATTCCAAAGAATATCCTTGATTCTAAATCTATTTCCAGTACTACAAAATTCTAGTTTGTAAAATGACAACAATGTAAAATGACAACAATTCAAAAATATAATTTTTTATTGCTATGGTTCAATAACTTGCAATTATCGCTTAATGTTTTAAAATTTTATACGGTTGTTGCCTATTAAATAACAAACCTAATTTGAAAGAAAACATTGAATATGCCCTTTTGCAGCCCTCGACCATGGAAGTAGGTCTACCTGAAGAGGTGATGAAGTTTACCTTTGTATCTGAACAAGGCATCACAAGTTCACGCCGAAGGTCACATACCAGACTAAAGATTATGTTGTACCTATTGTAGTAACAATGTTACCAACACGATATTAACACATCGATAGTTCTGTGATACCTATCGGTGATCTTGTGATACGCAGGAACATTCTTTGAGAAAAAAATAACTGCATGTTTACTATTAAATGCACTTAGATTATATTTTTATACTCATACTCGTTTTAATCTGAAAATGTCACGTACAGCTGAACAGTCTCACGACACCAGATATTATAGGACTTGTATAAGTATATATATTTGCTATAGATGAACATGTGTTTCTCCGACTTTAATCACAGAGGTAAGGATTCTTGGATAAAGTCCAGCTTTGCACAAATTGTCATTGATCGCCCTGTTCGCCTCATCCCAACAGGTTAATGGCTATCCACGTCGTGTTATTTTGGTCCTATTGTCCGACATTATCTACTTTGTTATCGGTGTATCCACATCGTGTTATTTTGGTCCTATTGTCCGACTCAGTCCACCTAGTTATCGGTGTATCAACGTCGTGTTATTTCAATCTTTTTGTCCGACTCAATCCACCAGTTATCGGCGTGTCCACGTCGTGTTATTTTGGTTCAGGATTGGTTTGTTATTTGGATGTTCAGTTTGTTCAAACTTCTCATATTTATTTTTTGTTTGAATGCACCTTCTTTTATACAAGTAAGAGCTTACTTAGAGATTCATAAACAGACATGAATTGAATCTGAAAACATTTAAATCACATTTATATTTATGTAATTTACCGAGAAATCATTATCACGTAGGTGCAAATTACAAAACAGAATGCAATCTTTAAAATGTAAACATCAGTCTTAAAACGTTACTGATGTGAAATATATTATATAGAATTTTAATGTTTTTGATATCAATGTGTTAACATAAAATTATATATGTATCTTTGTATGTGCATGTACTCAGTATTTTAATCATGCAAACATTAAATAAAGCTTTTGGCGACGCCACTGTCTTTAAAAAAATTTCAAACAATTTACTTCTGTTGCTATTGTTGGGTGCATCTTGAAATTTTAACAATCAAGACTTTGTCCTATGAAAATAACACGGTAAGTGGACAATTGATTTCCGATTAGGAAAATACGTTTATATACGCGCACATAACAGTTCTCACATTGCAACCATTAGACGTTCATCACTTTTACTTAGTTGTGCTAAAGTTGGATTGTTGTCCGAGGCATATGTTCTTTGTTCTTAGACATAGGCATACCAAATTTGGCACATAGGTGTATCGCATACATTCATAACCTCTTCAGTCCTTGACTTTTGAACTCAAAGATATAATAAAGGTTTTGACATTAGCATTCCATATTTGGCCCGTGGGTGTGTGGCTTTGAGGTGATGTGTCTTGTACATTGTTGACCTTTGTATGACCTTGACCTTAAGGTCAATCTGGCCGTATGCATGTGTGACTTCTTACTTTTAAAGCATACCAAATTTAGCACGAGGCAGTTCCATCATAAGACGGTACATTTAAGACCTTTGTATGATCTAGACATTTCAGCTCGAAGTCAAAATTATAGATCATTTACCATGGACTTCTGTCGGGGCACGATATTTAACTTTTGATGCAGACTTTCCATTTTTGGCGTGTGGATGAGTCTTGATAAGAAATAGTGACTTCAGTCAGCAAAAAATATGTGGGTGGCGGGGGTATCCTTTTAACTCACACAGATTTTATAGGTAGTCTTGTATCCAGCACTTAGTTATAGCTACAGCAGTCTTTGAAATGGCGGGGGTACTGTCCTTTAAATGGAGCGTATTATCTTGTTGTTGATTGTTGTTTACCCGAAAAGGGCAATTGTTTGAATTTGTTTCGTGCATGTTCGACAAAAACATTAAATCAGACATAGGTTGAGTGGGTTTGGGTTCGGGGATTTTTTGGCCATATGATGCCTTCTTCTGACTATTTGGGTAGGGGCGGGAAATTAAGCCTGAGCAAATGGCCACTTCCGGACCGTTGTCATGGGTTGTTCCGAAAAGGGATTTATAATGGTTTACTATTTGTTATTGAGTTGTGAATACTTACACATCCTGCCAACCAAACGGACGCCCCCTGAGCAGAGATAGATGACATTACGATTTGAATGAATATTGTGGCTGATCCAGGACGTGGATTTCGGGAAAAACTTTGGTCTGGGCCTAACCTTTTAGGTAGAAAAATATATTGCGTCCCCTGTTACTTTTTGTCTAATATTGAAGTCATTAGGGCAACCTTTAGATGTTTGTAATTTATTCGTTGTCGCATAGAAAATCCTACCAATTTTTTTATTTTTGGATCCAACTTGCGGGAAACAGACTGAACGACATATTTAAAAACTTATGCTAGTTGCTAATGAATAACAAGTAAGGTAATTAAGGCGGAGGTGCAATTCTCCTGAAGCTTCGGTACACTCTTCATAGAGTTCAATTGAAATCGGCAATATATACATGTCATGAAGGGTATGCACAATGACATATTTCGTGCTGCAGATAAATTCGTAGTCAACTTTGTCCAAGTGTTCTTATAGTTGTATGATAAACTTCTTTTATGCTACCTTTTTGTTAAAAAATATGATTATAATAATCCACATAATGAAAGTTGCGTCCTGGTTTAAATATTGAAAAATATATATAATCTATCAGTTGCGTCCTGGTTTAAATATTGAAAAATAAACATAATCTTTCATTCTCCCTTGGTTATATTTCAAATATCAAGAAGATTCAGACAAGTTCCTAAACGTCAAAATATAGAGCACTCTACAAGACATTTAACGAAGAACATAGTTAAAATAACAATAGACAAAACGGTACATGGAATATTCAGTAGTCCTTAGTCTTGACTCGAGACAGGTGGGTTCATGCAACATGAAGCATGGATAACTTGTTTTGTTGGATTCAAACTCTCCCCCTTTCTCCGAGGCCATGTATAGGAGAAATAAACAAAAAATAACAGGTTCAAGTCATGCCAGAAATACCCATTTAGGATTTATATGAACTGTAGATCATGTGCATTTGTTCTCGACAAAACTTCGACTTAAACTTGAAAGATTCACAAAACTGTGTGTAGTATAGGTATATCTTACAGCATATTTGGGGTCTGATTTAAATTCTAAATATGTTGTCTGAGGGGACATGTAACAAGGACCAATTATATCTTTTTCAAATAAAAATATCCATGGATGAAATACATAGTTGTCAGACAATTATTTTATCTACTTAGTATGTCACAATAAGAAGATAATTGATCTATACTTTGAAATTGCTGATATTAATTGTTGTAAGACACTCTAATTAGTAAAAATCATGATAGATACAACCTCATGACTAATATTGTTATGCTAAAAAAGTTATATAGATATAAATATATAAATATTCTTCATAAAGATAGGAATTTAAATGTAATTTTCATTTACTCACCTGACTTAAGGAAAATTATAATATCCAAACATAAGAACGAAGTGGTATATCCTTTTATGTTATGTTTAAATGTTTTTAATATGAATGAAGAATCAAATTTTATAACAGTGGTACAAGCTGATTGAGATAGTCAACAAGTCTATCATACACCAAAACATAGACAACTGGCCAATGCTCCAATAACTTCTATCAAAGAAAGGAGGAGGTCTCATAGTCTTGTGTTGTGATTGGCGAAAAGGCGTATAAATCGTTTGGATTTAATCCGACAAGTAGCACGTCCATTGTTGTGAAGCTGTGATCGTCTTAACGCTTGATTTACTCGATATCTATTGCTGTTACAATAAACATACAAAGGAGGGATCCGATGTAAACATCTTGCAAGTGATCTCGTTTACAATTAGAAGTCAAATTAGAAATATCGAAATTGATTAAAACATCTGACTAACCATATCTTACTAATAAGATCATAATTTAAATTGTCCCGTTCGAAAAATAGCCCATTGAAATCGTATTTTTGGTCCCTAAGTTAAGCAATTTATATACATTTATATACATTTTAGTTTTTCACTAAGTTCATGGACTTTTGGGTATGTTTGTAGACTTTGTTCGTTATACAAGAGCAAGTTGATGTATATTTGCTATGTACTATAGACACACACGTTGAGTCGGAATTTCGACTGGTGTCTGCTCTTTCTCTTGGTCCTAAAGGCCAGGTCCTCATTGGAAACAGCAGAGACTTGTATTAGTTATGAAGTCAATACTTTGACAAAATTCACGACCTCTCGCTCTCGTGGTGAACACATTGACACTAGTCCAGAGAGGCAGTGAATACAATTTTGAAACGAGAACACAATTATAACAATTAGCACATCATAATAGCACGGCATTTTTCTAAGAACGCATTTTAAGGTGAGCAAAATTATTTTTAATCATGTTGAAATATGTTTCTCCTGGATTCTAGACACGATTAAATTATCATTTTCAATTGAAAAGAAATGATAATAAAACTGAAGCCCTCCTCTACGTGAACAGTTCACTCTATTGAAGTAATATAAATTTAATTTCAATAAAGTACTCTGGTATGCCGCTGAGGATTTTCAAAGGAAGTTTTCATAATAATAACTTTACTTATATATCAATTTATAAGCGTGTAGGGTTGAAATATATTATCAATTTAGTGATAAGCACATGTTACCTCTGAAATTAATCTATTTCACGCAAAAGCATAATATGGTCTATATAATAATATAAAACTTTCTTTTATGCATGCTATATTTTAACACTGACAATATTCCAAAACAGTGTAATCCCTGGTTTGATGTGCATTATATTAGGGAGGATAAATGGTTCATTGTCGTGACAAGGACAGAATACCGTCATGTAGTTAAGCACAGCTTACATACATGGTCAAATACGCTTACATAAAATTATCACACATACCTATATTTTACTAAACAACAAGGTTCCAAGAAATATCCCCAGAGCGTTAAATGACAAACACAACAAAAAATCCATCTCAGATTGCCGGCAGGTGTTCCGGTATTCAGGTTGTAACTTGTGAGCAAGAAATTCACAAGTTTCACCAATTCAAAAAAGCTCACAAAAGCAAATTTAAGATTTCAAGGGATCATTATAGGCCTAATCAGTACTGAAGTTCAAACAAGCATACTCATTGCATATATATTGATATAAATATGAACAATGATTAAACGAGAATAACCGTTTCAGAGGCAAACAATTCTAATGATTCGGTATTTAATTGTGCTCTTGCCAATCAGATGATTTTTGTCCTAGGTATCCGCCCAGTCAAGACAACGAATTTTGTTTGAAATGAAGCTTGCATTCATTGAAAATTTTCTATTTTTAAATCAAGCTTGCATGTTCTCGGACGAAGTTGAAATGTTGCCTTTTAAACCTGAAGTTGCTTCTCAACATAAGAAACTTTTTTGCACTGAGCGTATCCGACATAAACCCGTTGTTTTAAATTTGGTATATATATGATTTTGCATTGAAATACTAGTAGCAGGACTTAGAATTAAAATAAAAATTACCAATGTTAAGGAAATAAGGAGAATTTAGGTATGCTGTATGTACATTTCATACTCTTCGAGGCCTTTCCGTAATTTCAGTGTTTTAGAATTTTAGCAAATGCAGCAAATTTCTATTTAAATAATTCACTTATTTAAACAGCAACCCACAGATGAAAAATTTTAAACGTAATGTTGCTCTAACTGTTTACAATCTGTATATTTTATCTTCCCCAACATACAGCAAGTTCAGACCTTTGTGAAGAGAGACACGTTACAAGCAGTATTGTCAGTAAGTGTTCTACTATCTCCTTTTCACATCAACAAACATAACACCGCCACGTGGAACGATTGATTTTTAATGCTTCTGGAGTGTGGTAAATTTTAAAGAATGCAATTACTTTTTAAATGTTTTCTATAACAAGACTGTAAAAGTACATTTGAAAAATTGTTATTTGAAAATATAGGACGTATATGTTTCCTATGGCTATGATGTTAACCAAAAATGTCCGTTCTATACGTTACGTCACCTGTCAGTTAGCGGTCCTAACCACTACACCACAAACGTCCGAAAAAGAAGGATTTAAGTGGGCTAGAATTACTTTTACATGTTACGTAGGTAAGACTTGACTTCTATACAGGGTGTTATTGCATTACATGTATAAATATATTTATTTGTTTTTATCATAGTGGAACTATCACACAACAGGGACCAGTCAAGGGATGTAGACTTGCTGCGATTACCTCTCCATATTTGTCTTTAATGTGATAATTATACTGGAAATATATATATAAGATCTTGTGATTGCTTCGGAAGCGACGAGTACAGACTTGCCAAAACTATTCGTTAACTGTTATTTTTATGCCCAGCCTTAAGATGATGGGCATTAAGTTTACTCTTGTCCGTACGTCCGTACGTATCCGCCGGGGACATCCGTGTCCCATAGACACGTTTTTCTCTGTGTCTATGTATTTGATACAATATCACATGTTTTCAAACCTGGTTGGATGCAGATTTATGAAACACTTCTTTCTTTTATTTTGAAATTATCTTTAAAATGGTTGGTCTGTATGTTGGATTGGTCTGAATTCGAACTGTAGCATTATCTTGGCGAGTTGTACGGTGTCGCCCCTTTTCAGGTCCGTAATATGACTTTCTGTTTAGAGGGACTTGGGCGTCCGTGTCCCATGGACACTTTTTCTCTTTGGTTTAGATTGCTTTTTGATAAAAATTGTAAATAAATGGCCCCAAAGTACTATTTTAGAGAAAAAATGCTTTTAATTGAATGAAGAGGACGCGACAAAAATCTGAGTAAGCATCATTTCATTGTCGGTTGCAGCGAAGAGGGATCACTTAATTGTTCAGTTTTGAATTGATTGCTTCATTTTTAAGCTGAAACCGTGACTTTACTTTTAGATTTAACATCTGATATTTGAATTGTTCCTGCAAGATGATTTTATTTTTAGGCACATTTTTTAAAAATTTCACACGAAATGTAGCTGCGATATATCTTTGACGCTGTAAGATATTTCATCAGCGACTAAAAAATTACAATGTGTTATTTTCATTTAATTGAACGAGTGATCAATTGTATTCTTGTAAATGAATAAGAATTTTGATCAACTGTTTTATATGTCCATAGACCATAAAGATCAGATAAGGTTAATTGTTGAGGTGGAGTACAAAATGATACATTGTTAACATTCTTTAAGTGTAGCAAGGTACAAACTTACTCACATTGAACCGGTCGTTATTATAGGTAAATACAGCAGGATGACCAAAGAAGATTGATTGATTGTTGTTTAACGTCCAGTGGCAAATATTTCATGCATATTCAGGACGAAAACAAGTTAAACAATAAA
>JAULBM010284322.1:0-16388 GCA_032357055.1 Geukensia granosissima
ATATAATTCTATCTTTTGGGATACATTCTAATAAATATGAGCTACCATGGATTGCTTTTATCAAACATGGGGTAAGTCATTACTCATTTTATGCCCGAAATATAAATGAGCAGCTTGCCGATTTTATCATAAGAACCAAGGATATGGTTACTCTAGTCTAACAATTTAATTACAACAAGAAATAAGTGACCCAAGCGCTGTTCATGTCTTAGCTTTGCTGAAACAGCCAATGATATAAGAAAACTTGATTTAAACAAGTTATACATAGCAGGGATACAAAATAAAAAAAAAAACGATCCCGTACGATGGTCGCCACAATACTATTGCAATTGAATTCAAACCAACTTACTGTTTTGTCTTAATGATGTTTGCTGCTCAAGTTCAGCCATTTTTGAAAATGAAATGTGTAGTGAAAAATCTAACACGAATATAATTGAAAAAGGATTTTATGGTATTTTGGTATTTAACATATCAAAACTGCATCACGTTTTGTATGTGTGATTTATTGCTAAAAGACGTTCCTTTTTGGTATTACAACTCGTGAACAACGAAAATTTAACAATGACTATTCTGTAAAAGATATGAAAATTTCTCTTCAATTAATGTAGGAGGTAAAATTGTACAAACAGTAGGAAAAAATTGAACTATTATTTGAACCGCACTTGAAGCACTTGAACAGATTGTAATTTTATAGAAAGCGTCAAATGAATTCTTGACACTTCAAAAGAAATTGATCGCAGTTTTCATAACATTTATTTCAGAAAAAAATATGGTGAGATTTTTATTGTTCTAAGTGAAATAGCTAAAGAGCCATGTGACCACTGCGGTGCCAGGTCGGAAAATTGAATACTAACGAATCAGATTTCAGGTAAAACCAATAAAATTAGGAAATGGATTAGTTGAATCGTCAGGACGCATAACAAAAAACAAGAATGCCTGAGTAATAAGTGTAGTACAAAGTTCAAGTTAAAAAGGAAACAAATTTAAAAATAAAACTACCATAAAATACTATAAAATGAATGACAAATTTGTGCGTTAAATTAAAAACTTCGCCGGTAAAAGCAGTCAAAAAAGTAATTGCTCGGTCGACTTATACACGTCAGTCAGCAGAATTTCCTCATGTCTGGAATTGTCGCTAAAACAAGGTATACACCCACAGTTTCTATTCGATTGAGGGAATCCGGGGGATTTAAAATGCGATGAATAAAAGGAAAGTTTAGACTTAATTATAATACATTTCTCTTCGATATACATGGCCCTCAATTAAATTTCAGTGATATTAGTATTGATTAATGTGTCATATTCATTTGAGGTTTCAATAACCTCGTTCTAATGGAGTTTGTTGAAGATTACCCAATCATTTGATCGCAACCTTTAAAGCTATATTGTTCAAGGTGAAGGCAAACTAAGTTTAAACTGTAATCATTAAAACAAAGATTTTTTACCGCCCGCAAATATGGAGTTATTATCTGAATTCCTAATTTAATCTTCAAGTGAATATTGTGGAATTACCGGAAAATAACAAAACCACGCATTATAGTTATTTATTAAAAGGCCTACAGTGAACATTATACAAAATTCTTAATCAGTCTTGACAGGATTTCATTAACTGTCATTCTTACCCATTATGATATCTTGTTTTTTGAAAATCATAGTTATATTTAATACAGGTCAGATGAGATAAAACCTTTTAAGAAGAAACGAAAATAATAAATAAAATTTTTTAACGGTGATATGGGACAGCTTTTTGTCTAGGTCAGATTTATGAGTTTTGAGGTCAGCGTAAGATAGGTTAATACAGCGATGACATTACGAAGACATCTTTCAGACTGATCAGGCTCAATCAAACAAGCTCCAGTGAATGTTTTATCGAAACTAGTTTCCAAGCACGATTTCTAGTAACTTGTTAAATCCGATCATGATTTGATTGTTATTTGTATAAAACGTCAAATAAATTCTAAAACTCCAAAAAAAGAAATTGATAACGCAGTTTTCATAATTTATTACAGAAAAATAGAGATACTAGAGATACTATGACCTATGGGTTAAGAAAGACACCCTTTGCTCTCCGATTCGAGTAGAATAGTTTAGTCCTTCATTAAATCTTTTTAAAAACTTATACAAGGCAACCAAAATAAAAAATGTAAATCTTAATTTTTTTTCCTTTGCTTGGGGAGAGTTGGGTAACAACTTAACTAGTTTAACCCAGCCATGTGTTTCATGTGCCTGCCGCAAATCAGAAATTGTGGTCATAGGTTTGTTTTTTTGTTTAATGTTTTTTAACATGTACATGTACATTTTTATTAATATTCAGATAAGAGCAGTTTTATTTTACGCAAACACATTTTTTTATTTGGGGCAATTTAGAGCTTTTCACAAGGAGTGGTATTCCACCCTTGTTGATGGCCTGGTGAAGATCTCTAGTGTGCAATATCTCTGACTTTAACCCCATATCTTTTTATTTTCATATGAAATCAATTCAATGTTTAAATCAACATTTCGGTTAAAATTTGTAGGAGTTGATAACAAACAAAATGTACCTTTCTAAAAAAATACCTTCGATAATAAACAGATTATCTATGCATGGTGTCTAACCTTAATATGAAGTTTCATTGTAAAACTTTGAACAGTTAAGTAGGCGGTGCGCTCACAAGGTCACAGCATGTAAAGCATACATTTGTGAATTTTAAGTCTAATAATCCGCCCTTGGAGTGAAGACAAATGAATTATCGAGAACTTCCATTATGAAAATCTACATAAGGTTCTAAACTTCATGTGAATTTTCATTGAAATCCTTTGAACGGTTGAGGAATAAATGCGTTTTTAATGTTTGTATGGACAGACGGACAAACGGACAGAAAGACAGAGAAGGTGGTTCTAGTATACGCTCAAACTTTGTTTGGGATATATTTATGATGAGATTTAATTGTACGTGTACTAAGTACAACAAAAGAATTTTGCCACAACAAAAGTGAACCTTCATCAAAAGTTTTACAGTGAAATATATCATGTTATATATCGTTGGAATTCTGATTCTTTGCCGCAGTTGAAGCTGTTGGTAAAATTACATTTAACTTGATATAAAAAATTTCCCCATAGGGTGTAATGTTAATTTTTTCGACTTTGTAAATTTGCTTCATTTTGATGGTGCGCTTAACCAATGGTCTCAGGTAACAAGACGTGATATTTTTTTTTATTTTTTGTATTTTTATGACAGATAAAAGAAGAAATTTTAGGAATAAAGTTAAATTATATTCCAAGGTAAACACTGAAGCGGGATATTTAGCAATGAAAGCATGCCATTTTGAGACAATTTTTTTCATTCTAAAAATTTAACATAGAGGGGTAATGGGATTTTTTTTTTTGTGCTGAGAAACACTAAAATTCTAATTGCACGATGAGTTGCGGAAAAAAATTAGAATTCCAACAATATATAACATGACATACTTTGTTGCTGAACTTTCGATATATTTTGACTTAAGTCGTGGCAAATTTCGCTTGGTTTACTATAGCATAATTAAAGGATCTGTGAGTAGTTTATCATTAAACTAGCAGCAGATATGAATGAGCCAACGGCAAAGTGAATACTAATTCGAAAATAAAAATATATATGTGTGAAATATTACAAGTAAATCTGAACCGAATTCCAGTAAAATTGACGAAAAACCTTATAAATATTGTGTCATTTATATATTTATGAATCGTATAATAAAACTACCAAGATGAAGAATAAGGAACATTTTATGAATATAAGCAGTCGATAAAGCATGGGAATGGTCCTCATTATTCTTATACAAAATGAATTTACTTGTTTAATTTTGTATTATGATTTACAGGGAAATAAGATATACAGATATAGCGTTAGACAATTTTACAATAGTTCATTCCCGGCATTAATTTAACACTTGGACACAGATACATATAGGAAAATAATCGAAGGCTATAAATCAATCATTGCTCTTAAGTACACGCCATAGTTAATTGAGAATCACTTCTTCATCCAACACTTAACTCTACATTACAAAAATTGCCAAGGGTCTTCATAAGGATTGGGTGACGGAATTCTGTATCGATCAACTCGATTTGACCATTCCATGATGAAATTCGATCAACTGACCACTTTGCTATTTCAATATTGTTTTGGAATTGTGATTGCAATAAACGTTCAGTTCATATCAAGATAAATTAAACTTGGACGAAAGGAAAGAAATTTACCAATATAAAACGACAATGTCAGTAGAACATTACAGGTCTTATAGTTACATTGCAAAACAAGCAACGAAATGTTCATAAAGCATACGAAAATTCTACATATTTATTCAACATTGGCATACCCGTAGCCTGAAATTTTCAAAGGGGGGGTTACGTCGACTCGCAAAGCGATTTCACGGCCAGGGTCTGGGGTATATGGTGCAAAATTCGTCAATCTGACCATTACCTGGCACTGTTTTAGCAGTTCAGAAAGTCCTGATTTAAGACTTTAAAAGTCAGACTTCGGTCTTAATTGCGAGTTCAACAGTGCTTATTGGTTTTAAAAGGGGAGGGGGTTCGATCGAACCCCTCGAACCCCCCTTGCTACGGGTATGATGGGTACTTTGTATTTTATAACTATAAGGAATGGGTAAAACACACGAAATTGTTACGGTCTCTTTTTATGGAAAACTTTTTTTCGTGTTTCTTAAAGCCTTATTATATGAGGAGATCAATTAACTTTGAATAAGTGTATTTCAGACCAAACTTTTTTAATGTTTAATTCAGAAATTAACGTTTTGCTTTTTTATCGATTCCTTGAACATTTACTCAAAAACATTATTGTAGAATTATTCAAATTACAGTTTTTGTGGAAACAATTTCTGAAATAAACGAATAATACAGGAGTAAATTCTTAAACTCGTAATTTATATTATAGCTAGGAATCTTAGTACATTGTATTGCTTTTTAAGGGGGTATTATAAACCTAAGGTAAATAACTCTTAAAAATCATCTAAATGTTTTCATCAAGTATTATTTTATATTAAAATTAATGCATCTCAGTGATCAAAATTATTGATGATTAAATTACTGTATATCTATTGAAATAATCCCAGTAAATGTGTGGTTCATTTTTTTGAAATTTTCATGTTTTTCTTCTTTCATCAAAGTAAATGTCTAAACAAAATACAAAGAAAATTAAACGAATGGAATTAATTTTCGTGATGGTGTTGGGTACCCCCTTAACACCTAGTTTGACAAAAAAATTATCCGTACCAGAGTTAGGGTTTTACATATTAAAATTAAATATATGCTTTGGGTCTCTGAAAAATTGCATGATTCTCGTGAGTAACATGACGGGTGCAACTAGCTGCTAACCCTTAAAGTGCACCTGAACTCATCCTAGTTTTTGTAGGGTTCATGTTGTTCCAGCTTAAGGTATCAGTGTAGTGTCGTGTGTATTATGTTTGTCTTTCGTTTCGTTTTGTTGGCCATGATCTTGTCTGTCTTCTGACTTAACGATTTCGTTTGCCCTTTTGGTTCTTAGATTTGTTTTTCTCTAGCGTACTGGCACTTAAAGCTTCATTGTGTATCAAGTCGTTTAGCAGGACAAATCACATTTATCATTCTTATTTAAGATGTTTTACAAATAACTGGAGAATTTGAATCGGCTTGTTGTCTATATTTACATAGATTTACTGTTTTTATTTGTAATTATGTGGAATGCGGTCAGATTTAACAACCTATATATCGATAGTTAAAAGTGGGAATTTTTTTAGCTGAACGTTACTTATTGGTATTCAAGTTCATATTTGAATTATAGTTTTAACTCTAAGATGGGAGTTGCGCGCTAGACAGGTGATGTTTTCTCTTCTGGATCACCTGATCCCACTCCTGTTTGTAGAGGAGTTTTGGATTTTAAGCCTTTGTTCTTTGGTTTTCGGTTTATCGTTTAGTTTGCTTCAAATTTGTCTTGTCTCTTTTGGACTATGCACTTTTAAATTCTACAATGGACTTAACAAGCTTCTGAATTAAATTGGTTTTCATATAATACCTAACAAGTATTTTAAGCGTCCTTATTGGAAAAGTCCTTGTCTGATATTTGAATGCTGAGACAAGAGCGAATCTACGCCAGAAGTTACGAAAAATGCACAGAAATCCAAGATGCAAAACCATGAAAACGCTCAAATTTACTTGAAGCACATCATCTTTATAAATTTACTAGAAACACATTCTCTTTATAAATTTACTTGAAGAACATTATCTTTATAAATTTCCTGGAGGAACATTATCTTTTTAAATTTACTTGAAGAACATTATCTTTATAAATTTCCTGGAGGAACATTATCTTTTTAAATTTACTTGAGAACATTATCTTTATAAATTTACTTGAAGCACATTATCTTTATATTATAATATTTTCTTAACACTATAAAAGGCAAGTCTATGAAGTCATCGTCCTGTCTGAGAACTAATCTGTGCCAAAAGAAAGTTCTAAAATTTTTCTTATATTATAATCTTGCTTTTTGGTTATTATGAATATTTGCAGAATGGTGCTACTTACGTTTGTACTTAAAAACAATTATATTTAAGGGCTGATTTGCAGTGAATAAATGAATATAAATAGACAATAAGTAAATGTAACCTTTTATCTGTAAAATCTTCTATTCGCAGTGCAGAAGGACATTAAAGTTGCTGATATAATCGCATTTAATCTAACTTCATCTGTGTCAATTTGAGCATAATTTTACCGTCTCCAGCCCCTCATTACGATTTGTGATTTTCTCTGAAATAATCAGTTTTGATCAAATCAACAAGAATAATGGACACAAATCATAAATAAAGATACAGGAATAAGCACAAGCAAACAAAGTTAGAAATAATTCAGCAAGTCTTACAAATACCTTATGTATTGGGAAATCGATTTATACTTCTGGCTCCAGAAGGATATATACAGCAAAATTTCGTGTTATATTGTAAATCTATTACAGTGGTTCGCTGACGAGAAATTAATTCCGTTTTCTTAATACTAAATGTTTATCATCACATTTAGACATACAACCAAAGTGCATTTTTTAAAACACGAACCAATCTCCGAAACAGTGTCATTTTGTATGTAGGTTGACTCTGCATGATGGCTTTTAATGAATTTATAACGACTGCCAAAAGTTGAATGACGCGACTCGTGAAAGTAGCTTTTTTGTCCACAAAATTGAAAGATTTATAATGGTTTTGTAATATGTCTTATCTTGATGTTAAACAATGAAACTTCACATTTTACGACAGGTTTTTAACACAATTTGTTCTTTTTACGTCATTATGACGTCACTAACAGGACCCAATGTGTCTTATTTGTTAAAATTAATAAAAAAACAAATTTTCGAGCTTTTCTTTAAAATTTAAACATTTTAGACAACGTAGACCGCCAAAATTTTGGTCTGCAAGTGAAGTATATAAAGATCTATCATCATTATTAATATCATGTTGGTCTACGTTCTTACAGATAATTATTTTAGCCAAAAACATATGAAAACTGTGCCCTATTTCGGGAATTTTGAAAGAATTGCCGTTTTGCCTTTGTATGTGACGTCAATGTGGCGTCAAAAACTTTTAATTTTTTTAATTAGTTTTTTGAAAAATCATAAGTGAATGGGGAAATAAAATACAACTTTATTTTTTCATTGAAAAAATGGGCCAAATTAGGCCCTTAACGTACCTTGTCCTTTATAATATAGAAACGACAATACAACTAATAGCGCATCATACGTAAAAGTTAATACGTTGTGACTGAAAAAAATTACCCATTTTGTATTTGCTCCTTGGAATACGGAATGATTGCAACATGAGGAAGTCGCTAATATCGACAAATTTCCAAATATTCATAATTTTATTTTGTCCTCATAGACTTGTCGATAGATCTATAAGATTCAAACAACAATAGCACTAATGTCTTCATATGCGAATATCAAGTAAAAGCACTCGTAATCTAAACACACTTTTAATAAAAACTGTCACAAGTCAAATAGACTTTTTCCTTTGCCTGGGGAGAAAAAGTCATTTGCAGAAGGGAGATGATTAAGACAACGACCATTGATAAGCAATAATTCCTACCATCATTTGTCTCATACTGTAACGGTTAACAATCAAATAACATGGCATTGCTCCGTGTCATAAACCTATAAAATGAGGAATATTAAGGCTTCAAGGTTGACATTGCTACTACAGTTTTGAAAATTGATCTCAGCCTAAATTAACTTCATATGAAACTCTGCTGAACTGCGCTTGACATGTGACATAAAAGCTTCCCCTAGTTCGGGCTTCGGAGGTTAATCTTCAGTAAAATACATATTAACTTATGTCAAAAGAAAGTTTCGATATCAGAATACGAATTTAAGCATTGTTTGCAAATAGTGACGGTACTGTCTTTTCTTATGTTCTGATTGTCTTAACTTGTTTGGACTAATAGTGATTATAAATACCATATATATTTTCTATGGATGGTTTATTTAAAGAAGAAGAGAAAGAAAACCGAAGGGGCAGATAAAGGTCGACAGACAGAGCAATATCGAGAACACGAAGAAGACGGAACATGACACATATACATATAAAACTAAAAAACAAACACAAAACTACGAACAATGCAGACCCCACCAAAATTCGGGGTTGAACTCAGGTGGTCAGGAAACGTAAACGGCCCCTCTCCTTTGAAGACACTTGCCGCATTTTCCTTTTTCCAATCCGATATTAGTCATTTCAGTGCAAAGGGGAACGTTTCCTTTGATATCTGTTGGTTTACTCCGCAACTTCAAGGGATAAGGTTCGTCTTTGAAACCATTAGCTTATCTTTAGCTTTAAAATCATGTACATATCATGACAGACTATAAATTTAAAAAGTTTATACTGATAATTTTTATACAGTTATTTTGTATTTTACAATTATTTTAGTTGTTTAACTGGATATTGTTCTGTTCTGTCAGTGACGATAAGCATATTAACAAAAATATTTGCTCTAACCTACATTTTATCAAACATTCCAGAGAGAGGGTGATATCTGCATTAGAAACATCAGAGATGTTATAACATTGCAATGACAACAAATGATAGATTTGTTTACTTTTTTCATCAATCACGGCGCTGAAAAACTTCTCTGCTGCTGGAATTTTTTGTTACAATGCGATAAATTCCGAAAATTATAAAAGGAATTCGAAGATACCAAAGGGGCAGACAGAAATATAAAATTCTCACAACTTGTATCACCATTCCAAATAACAAAAGCACAATATTAAACTGAACGTTTCAGCATCGATACCAATCATTCAAATCATGTGTACGTTTAAAAAATATGTTGCAAAAATAGGCAAAAACCACACTGAACCCATTGCAATCTTGATAATGAAAAACTTATTCAGATTCACTACAAGCGTTTAATAAAATATAAATTAAACAGGACGGATCTAAGCAATCGATTTACCTTTTTTCTGTACATCCCCTGATTGTTTTAAATTTCAATTTCTGCGTTAGTTTGTTCTTATTTGTTTTTTAATTGCAGTGTCGTGGTATGGCAATTTTCTTTCTATTTTTGTTGGAGCAATAGTTTAGTATTGACTCGACCTATACAACTTGACACTAACTCTCGAGAATTTGGTTTGCCTTTTGAGTAAAATGCCTACGAACACTAATCATCCTGAGCAGGGGTTTTTATCGTTATGATAAGCAGTTTAGTATTTTTCCTTTGATGAAATTGCCTGATATTTCCAGCATGAGGCGCGGATGAGTCTACAGTAATGATCCTGGATAATATCAGGCAAGGTTTCACATTATATTTATTATTAAGTTGTCGATAAAAAACATAAAAGAAGTTGTAAGTTTTCTACTCAAAATATCATCTGAATCAGAGCTCGTCCAAATGGGCTCGCTGAGATACTGATGAAAATTTCAACGTTAATAGCTGAATGGACATTGTCTACCTTATGTATCATAGCCAGATGTTTGATTGATTGATTAATTGATTGGTTTTGATAATTGATTGATTGATTGATTGATTGGTGTATAAAGATTCGGCGGCAATATTTCAGCCATATCATTGCGATAACATAGATAATATAAACAAAAATTAAAACAAAGTTAAGGTAGTCAGTACTAAATTGGTGGGTTTGTTTATTTACAAGTAAAAAGGTTTAAAAGGTTATAATTTTGTTGAAAAAAAAAACGATATCACTGACGGGGCATAGCTTATGAGCATTATTAGAGCTTATATAATAAAGCTTTAGAATATTATCAGGACTTGTGGGTATCACTTAATAACCACCTTTTTCTCATTAGTCTCTTTTTTAATATGAACATCGTAAGCATTATTTTCATATTTTGGATATATATAATGCTTGAGTAATTGTATATATGAACGATCAATAACTCAGGTCTGACAAGCCGAAACTTAAGGGTCATTTCCAATCAGGATCATAACAGTAAAATTTGTATTAATTTCTTAAACGCTGAAATAAAAACGACATTTCCCTGATCAAAATAATTAAATCCAGACTAATGACTGTATCGAAACAAGTTTAACACAATACTTTTATGGTTAATACAGGTTTAGAAATACATTTTATTACAGTGTAAACTAAAAAACTCAAAAGGATCACATCGCATCTGAGTCATAAAATGAACACTCTAGAGTGTTATTAAAAAGGTTCATCAGCCTGTTAGTTAATTTTATCATACAAAAAGAGCGATGCTGTTATTTAATTATACCAGTATCACAGATTAAATAGTCCATTACTGCTAAATAATTCATGTTTTACTTCTAAAAGTTGAGGCAGATTTTTAACAGAATGCTACTTTTGTGTTCTGCATAAATCTGGATCGAACGGAACATAAACACCAAGGAAACCACCACTTTTTTGGTTGTGAGTGTTACCTCAAATTCATACGCAGGCAAAAACGACAATTATAAAACAATCCATGTGTGAAGGGCTTTTTCTGGATTTATTTCATCAGACATTGTGGGGGCCAAAAATAGGAAGATTAGTCAAACTTTATGAATTTTACGATCTTTTTCTGAACCAGATGAAATAAAACGTTCAAGGCCTAATGAACGCCAATAAGCCAAATACATATCAAGATAATAATCAGGGAATTTTACAAATTACAATGTTGGAAAGATGAAAACTGTGTCTTTCCTGAATTGACGCTGCATTTGTCATAATTTCATCGGATGATTGCAATTTCAAGGTAATTTTAATCATTTTCAATTTATCATTTAGTCAAAGATAATAATTGACGCAATCATTTAACCAACATTAAAATTTCAATGGTTGCCAATAACCAATTGTACAAAACCAATTCATCAGTCGCTATTTAAACCCGACACCGTAGACAGACAGGTCTTATTCAGACTTTAGGACATGTTTCAATTTCATCTGTTGATTTAAACAGATCGTTAAGTAATTTTCAATTTACTAATTAAGTTATATGTTGACATTAGTAAAATCTATTAGTTTTTTTAATGACTGATGCTTAATTATTGATGATTGTGTGTTCATAATCCGGAATGTCACGTAGAGACCCTACAGGTAAAAGTAATATAGGTAATCACTTGGAACCAATCTCTACGTTTCAGATTTATTCGTTCAAATGATTTTATAGGTTGATCGGAAGCGTTATCAAGAATGCAAGACTATGATACAAACCAAAGCTTAGGGACGTATTCCCTCCTCAGGAAGCAAGCTCAACTGTTGAAAAAATAAAATTATGAGTTTTTACACCCCTTTGGATTTTTTTTGACATTTTTGGTAGATGAACGTAAAAGGAAAAAATATATAAAGAAAAGCTAGTATAATAACGCCATCAACTTGGATTCAAACACTCAACTGACTAAGAAATAACTCAAATTGTTGATATCAATAAATGGTGGTTTTTATTGATATCAATAAATGGTTGTATTTATTGATATCAGTTAATCATTTATTGATATCAATAAATCATTTATGGATATACATAAACCATTTATGGATATTCTTAATTCCATTTTGAATTATGGATATCAATAAATGCTGATTTATTGATATCAATAAATATTTACTGATATCAATAAATCGATTTATTGATATCAATAAATGGTTTATTGATATCATTAAATAGGGAATAAATTCCATGGCCCCCACCTTTTCCAAAAGTCTGCATCCACCTCTGCTAATTTAAACATCTGTAACTTAGTACTAGGATTATTTTCAGTCGATGTTCGTCGTTCAAAAAATGCCTAATGAACATAAAACAATTATGAG
Source organism: Geukensia granosissima (assembly GCA_032357055.1). NCBI lineage: Eukaryota > Metazoa > Mollusca > Bivalvia > Mytilida > Mytilidae > Geukensia > Geukensia granosissima. The sequence goes on from JAULBM010284322.1 coordinate 12,255, forward strand.
AAAATAAAGAATTTTTACTAATGTGGAACTGTCAATTTAGGCTGCTTTCAACCATAGCTGAGTTATCTTTCCTGTCATACTTAATAAATACTATCTGTTAATTTACATCTCGATGAATATATTCAATACAGGAATACCAATCACTTCAGGCTTCCAACACTATCTCGTTAAAGTTTTCTAATGAAATTTATATTTGTGTCCTGTTCTTGATTTGTATATTGTATTCTGCAACAAACATGCATATTGTTATTTGTTCACAATTTTTTTCAATAAATAAGATCAATTGTCGTGTTTCACATTTGGTTATTTACAGCTTCCGTTATGTTATGGTCTCTGGTTCATTATTGAAGGCTGTAATGGGACCTGTAGTAATTTAAATTCTACTATCACTTGGAAGATGGCTATCCCATGGACAATCATGCAACATCTCCTATTTTTATATATAACCAGACAAAGGTGTACAGCAAAGTTGCAACATTTGTCATCGAACATGTATTGGGAGGATGATTAGATACTTCCAACCATCACATTTATAAGAATTGATACTATCGTTCTAATCGAAACCTACATTTATACAAAATCAATAAAGAAAGAAAGAGAATAAAGCGAAAAGTACTTTACCTAAAAGTGACATTTAAGATAAATTGGTAACGATTTTACAGAAACACAACGTCTGACAAGTGATTCATGGAATTTGTCTTTGTATGAACCACAGTACTTAATAAGCAATGAATACAAAGTAGCAGGACAATAATATACAATTGAGGAATCATTACAGGCAGTATAAATAAACATGCAGACATTAGCCAAAACATCATGGCGGTGGTCTAATATAATCTCCCTTATTTATAAGTATTTCTTAAGTAAGATATTCTTAATATATGCTTGACCAATATATGTTATTATGTGCATAAAATGGAATTCGAATGTACCAAAGGGGCAGACACAAATATTTAAGTCGGCCAACAAAATGAAACGAAATACGTACAAAGAATACACAACACTACAATGAAAACTAAAACTGAAGTAACACAAACACTACAAATACCAGGGTGAGTTTAGGTGCCCCTGGAAGGGTAAGCAACTACTGCTCCACTAGTGGCATCTGTCATGTAACTCAGTAGACAAAGCCGGTGGATTACACATATTTTGTGTACTACACACGGATTTTTATTTGGGACGATTAAGAGCTTTTCACAAGGATTGGTATTCCACCTTTGTTGAAGGCTCTTCGGAGACTTCTAGTTTTTTAAATTCTTCTTTTTTTTTTTTTTTTTTTTTTTTTTGTCGTGGTTGGATTGCAGTCTCTCTCGCATTTACCCAAAATCTTTTCATTTTCATAAAGACTATTATAAGTTTTTTTTTTTTATTAATATCAACATCTGTTTCACTCATTGTTTAAACAAACATACACAATAATCATTGGTATGAATTCAAAATCAAGTATATTCTTTAGTAGGCAACAATTTTACAGAATCATGTTAAATATAAAAACCACAATGCAAATTTTGTTTGTTTGTTGGATTGGGGTTTAACGCCACTTTCAACAATATTTCAATCATATCGCGGCGGTCAGTTGTACAGGTGGAGGAAGCCAGAGTACCCGGAGAAAACCACTGACCTTGAGCAGGTAACTGACAAACCTTATCATTTGCAATGCGAGTTAAACGGAACCCGTTTTTGTATGGTACAAAGTCAGGCGCGAACTCGCCCCGTTTAGGTGATAGGCTACAGCGATCTGTATTAACTACTTAGACTATCGGCCACCCAGGCCCCTTCAAATTTTGATCATTAAGGATGATCTCCTCCTAAATTTTTTGTCCACGTTCATTGCTCGGAAGAAAGAGCAAAAAGGACCAAAAAATCATAAGTAAATATTAGTGCTAGCACTTGCATATGTTTTGACCGTGTGTATATGCATGTAACACTTCCAGATTAATGTCACCACTTAAACACCAACAAGTTGATAAACTTTTTTTAAAAGAAAATATTTCATGCTCGTCCAAAGTCAGTTCAAGAATAAAGCAAAGACCGAAATCAAGACCAGGTACTTTAAATATATTCATAAAATTATAATAAGGCTGAAGGTTACGTTCTTTGAAGTTCTGTTGATCAATCAAAGGAGTGACAGCTGATGCAAAAGTATAATTTATTTTTGGTGTCTTTCTGATGAGGGTATTAAAACTACAAACTCAATGTATCAATGGGTGAACCAAATTCAGTTTTTTTTGTTTAACTGGTTGCCAAGATAAATAATCCTGTTCAGTATTATGTTATAGCCAGCAAAACACTTAGAAAATGTCTATTCCTTACCAGTATATTTTTAAAACAAAGGTATTGATTATTTCTTGGAAAAGAAAAACGACTGTTGAAGGTGTATACAAGAGCAAATTTGTTGAAAGGATGACAACACACGCTCTGAATGTGACGTGTTGTTCCTTTTAAACCTTGTCTTATTTCTTTCTTGAATGCCCCATATTTCAACGGAAAGGCCCATGTGATTAGATTGACTGATTGTTTGTTTGTGGCGTAACGTCCAGTGTTAAGTATTTTATATACATTCAGGACGAAAACAAGTTAACCAATTATCAAAATTATCGAAAGTTGGATGGGATGGGGAGGGGCAAAACATGGCAATGGCTTAGACTGCAACTGGAAAATTCGAGCGATGGTTTGTTCGAAAAATTTAACCTTTTGTAGCGGAATTGACCTTTACTTAGATAGTATTCGTAATTAAACATGTTTAAAGTTAGTCATATAGGTAAATCTTATCCACCTGAAAAAAAGTTTTTACTATCCAGTCTATAAATGCACTTCAAGTACCGCACAATGATCCTGCTGGTGATAAGAAAAGTTATTATCTGAAAATTAACTCTTAATATATTTTATATATTAATTTATTATTTTTATTTCTTGTTGCTTCGGTTTTGTTGGGACGACGAAGTTTTTTATCTACATCAAAGGCATATTTTCCATTTGTACAAACTTGTGAATGAACACATATAAAACTAATTCACGGATTCCAAAAATATTCCGAACCTGTAAAATAGAAAGTGAACCATCACAGTTTAATTAATGGTTTTCGTTTGCCTTTGAGTAAAATGGTGATTGTTGTTTATTATTATGCATATAATTTTGCTGTTCAATTTCGAAATGTTTATGTTAAATGGAAAACGAGGTAATATCAAATAAGAATTAAAATGTCAACCTTCAAGTAAAAATTGTCTGTGATATAAACAGAAACCCAAAAGTCAAATAAAAGTGACAAACACACTATTACATCTGAAATTTCCGGCATATTTTCTGAATCCCAACATTTCATTATTGAAGTTCTCAAATGAATAGTTATAACTTCAACTATAAAAGTTGTCTAAATATTTTGACAATCCAACAATCAACTTCATTATACCAACGCTATAGCGGAAGCTGGTCGTATAGTCCGTCCATCCCAAACTCCCATCGGCTACTCCTCAAAAACCGCTGAATCCCCATTTCAATGAAATTTTCAGGGATACTTTGCTTCATAATGTAACTTTTCTATTTTTAATTTCGATCTGACTGACTCTGGGGTTTCCCATACTAAGATATAGACTTTGGCATCATATCGTATGGGGAGGGGTTCCCATCTCTAACCCCTTTCCTCTCAAAAACGACTAAATGGAATCGGACGAAACTTTCTAGGAAACTTTGTTACGTGATATAATAGTGCTTATCTTATTTACAATTTTGATCTGAGTGTTTTCAAAGTTTTCAATAATTAAAATAAATACTGTTGCTGGACCTTTTTCCATCCACTGCCCCATATTTTGGTTTATAATATTTAAGATATATAATATAAGAAGATGGAATATATACCAGAAAACTTTTCCTGATTGTGCACGGTTAAATTTTCCGTTAACCTGTTGAGAAGTATATTGGCACAGTTCAGGTCGCATTTTTCAGGTGGAGCCGGAAGTGACGTCACTGGAAGTCACGTGGACCGAAAATGGCGTCACCGAAAGTGACATCACCGGAAGTCACTTGACATCACCTATGACTTCACCGGATATATCGTCACTGGACGCGCGCCAATTTTTCCCGCGTTTTTTTTTTTTTTTTTTGGTGTTTCCGGAATAGTCGGGTATGATCATGGAT
>JAULBM010284333.1:0-16387 GCA_032357055.1 Geukensia granosissima
AAACGTGAATTGTTGAGAGATAAGACATCATCAATATAACGGAAGCTGAAATTAAAGCTGTGGGCTAACCTTTTCTGTTTTTGTTTTAGAAGCCCATCAATGAAGTCTGCCTCAAGTGTAAAAATACGGGTAGAATCTATGTTGTTGGTAAGAAGGGGACAAAAACATAACATCGTTTAGCGAAGAATTAAGCGACGAAATAGCAATTTCACTTGTGTAGATACCTCAGAACTCCAAAGAACTGATGGAAATTTTACATTCAAGATCTTTTACTTTTGAAACAGCCTCAATCAAAACAGTTAACTTTCCCACACTCTTTACAGCAATACCACACACAGACTTTTTAAACAAGACTAAAAAATCTAATTCATAGTTAATTTCTCAACACGAACGCAGAAAGACGATACAAATACGTCGTTATCAGAAGAACCAAAACATACTAATCACAAATTCAAAAAAAAAAACATATTGCAAAATGTTCGATTTTCTAACTGTTAACATCTTTGTTCAGTTTGTTGGATGAGTGATCCAGCATGCGATCGGCATTTCTACGGGCACTCATTGAGCTCCTCTCCTCGTCGATCTATATTTTGTCACTCGTTTAAGTCAGACCTTTCCTTCTTAAAAAACAAGCATCCCAATGTCCCAGCATTATGTTGTATCACTAAACAGTGCTCGACTCGGTCATTATCTTTACTTCTTCTTCGCTAACGAGCCGCAATTGAAATTAAAGACAAGACACAACAGACACTCTAAAGTAAACCCCATAACTTGATCTTCATTTAGAATTATATAACGACTGCAGGCATCACACATTCTATATGACAAACTTGATGACTTTAACATTTCAATGTTCAACTCACCGTTAACTGGCAGTAACATTTTAGCTGCTCTGGCGTATGTATCTCCCAGCTAATAAGTTTTTAAGAGCATGTGTCCAATACAGCAACTTTCTAGTCTGATCAGACAGAAATATGTTACTTCCCGGTTAAAATCATCCCTCTAGACAATTTGGCACAACAATCTTGTCGGTCGGTACGGAATACCCGATTCACAGACGAAGATGGACTTTTTCCTGTGAAAGTGCGGAGTAAACCAAAATACAAGCCGTTCGCTATCTACACCTGGAGGCTGTAACCTTCCATTTAAACCAGAAATGACTAAAACAGGATTGGAAAATGGACAATGCGACGGGGGTCTTTAAAGAGACCGGGACTGCTTATCCTTCTGGATCACCTTAGTTTGCCCTGGTTTTTAGTGGGTCCTCATTGTTGACAGTTTGATGGTTGGTATAATAGTGTGTATATGTGTTTTCATCTTGTTCGTGTTCTTGCGATTGCCGTGTCTGTAGACTTTAACCTGTTGTGTATTCCTTCGGTTTCCTTTCTCTTCCTCTTTTTAAAAACTTGTACATTTGAAAATTTTACCCGCTATCCTAAAAAGGTCCGTGTCCGAAAATTTGCTGGCCAAACAAAAAAAAATCATTAGCAGTAAAAGAATATGTTAAGATTTGACAAAAAAATCAACAAATATTAAAATAAATTATTTTACTTGTCAGAATAGCAAGAAAGTATTCCTTGCCATAACAATAACATACTGTTGATAGTTTATAAATCAATATTATGTTATTATTTTTGCAAAATAAGTTTCTCTATCTCTCGAAATCCTATAATACATTATAAGGCGGACTACAAAAACATATCGTCCCCACATAAGCTGAGTAAAATGTTCTATAATAACTTGAAAGCCAAAATATTAGAAGTATCAAAAGAACTGATTGATTGGTTGATTTTTGTATGCTTAACGTCCGGCGTAAAATATTTCATGCATAATCAGGTCGAGAGCAAGTTATCAAACAATTGTCAAAATTATTCTCCATACCCGTAAATGTAACCCGCTGTGTTCAACAGCCTGAATTTCTGATACCTGGGGATTGCGTTGGACAGCTCTGTGGGGGAAAACCCTGGAGACAACTGCGGTGCCCAGCAAAGAACTGAGGCTTTGACTAAAGGAACTTAAAACAATTAATAGATTAATTGTCTATGTAGTTAATGGTATTTTAATTATTGGATTTTCCTCTAATGTTTCACCACAGTTTTACTCCTTTTTAAAGAATAGTATATTTTGCAGATTTTCAGATTATAAATGTTGTTTTTTACTGAAAAATTTGATGATAATTTCCACCGCATTCGATCAAATGAGCTTGTAATTAAAGCAAAACAAGTCTCTTCAAGTCTGCCTGATTCCTTCGTCTTCATCTTGAATTAAACAATTTGAAAATGTTGGAAACAAACCTATGTAACACAGGTTAAGAATTCAAGTTTCCAAAAGTCGAATTCCCATTCAATGACATTACCATTCAAGCTTTCCCGGCGAATTGCGTATACATCTCCCATCTCATACGCTTTAAAGAGTTCTCCATGGTTGACGTCATCACTCAAAAAATTTACGCTCGACAACACAATCTTGTCTGCCGAATGGACTATTCCTTTTACAGATGGAGAAGGATCTTTTCCTGTGAAGCTGAGGGTGTTCATTTTCTACGTCTGAAGGTTGAAATCTCTTGAAACCTTTACCCTGATATCACAAATACTAGATCGAAAACAGATAATGCGGCGCTTGTGTTTAAAGAGGAAGGAACTGTTTACCCTTCCAGACCACTTGAATTTACACATGTTTTTGTGGTGACTACTTTGTTCATAATTGTTTGATGTATTGTTGATATTATGAACATTATGTGTCATGTTCTACACTGTTCATCTACCTCACTAGCTAGTTCTTAACGTGTATGAAGTTTTAGTGGACACCTTCTTACAATGAATTATTCTTAGTTTGTAAAATTGAATCGATTGTATTTTGGTTGCTATTACAATGGGCATACTGCTACAGACCTTAATAGACGCACTTATACCAAACTGTTTTCGTTGCGAACATGACAATTTTGTTCTGTTGCAAACGAAACAAATTAGCGGTAGTAATAATGTAAAAAAAAATAGAATCACAGAAATATTTATTTGAAAGCAACATAGATGGGATTCGTAAAACGTAAAAAAAAGTTGAGGCCCATATAAAACTGCCTAATCATCATTAGGAGGCATTGCAGTATAACCAATTATCTTATCAAATCATTTAAGACGCTAACCCTTCCGGACCTCCTGAGTTAACCCCCCCCCGGCCCGGTTTAAGGTGGAGAGCCCGGTCCGAATTTGTCGTAGTTTTGTGTTTTTAGTTTTATTTGTATTTATGTCATTTTCTATCTTGTTTTTTTCTCTAGGTTGCCATGACCAAACTTTACAAGGATTCTTCTAGAACTAATTTGATTGACAAAGGAGTATGTACGTTAAGCACCATATTGGGCCCAAATTATAGATTTTGTGACACAATAATAAGTTTTTGTGAAAATGTTGTTTAATGATCGTCTTTTAATAATTCGTTACTTTTTCTTGTGTACTTTTCGTCATTTCAACAAAATGGAAGGGTATATTTGACTATTTTTACAAGATTTTAACATTTGCGGTAAAAATACTAAATTTTTAGGCGTTTTGTTCAAAATAGATATGATCGCACAAAAACATCTTTTAACCAAACATATGTATTTGACAGATTTTTAATTGTGCAAAGTTTGGTTGTGATGTTTTTGTGCGAACTATATTAAAATCGACAGAACATTATCAAATACTGCATCAAATTAATGAAATTCTTAGTATTTTCATCTGTTGACGATATATACATGTATTGACGTTTAATTATTTTCCTCTGATGGCCCCGTTTAAATTGCAGGGACGCACTCATTATAGAGACAGTAAGTTTAAAGGCAGAATTATTACCTGCCAAAAGTGAATTATTTACCTGAAAGGAGTATTTAATTCGGAGTAAGTTTTATTTCAACCAAAGATTCTATTGAAAAATAGAATCGACCACTAGGAATTGTGAAAATAAAATAACTTGCATAACAAAAGAAATTTAACGTATCAGTTTGTAAATTTTTCTTAATCTAATGTCCTACATTTTTGAAAAAGACGTTTAAGATAAAGCTCAATTTTCAGAGCTATTGTTAGTAACTGAAAGTAATTGCTTGTGATTCAATAGCTGTCTTAGCAGTAAATGCTATAAAACATACAAACGAATAGACAGATGACTTTGAATCACGTTAGTCGTTATTTTCTCTACAAAATTAAATTCCAACCAATTTCCATTCTTGTCAAATTTGACATTTTCAAAATACAATTATTGTGCCTTGAGATTACCCCCAGACAATTTGTGTAATTTTATTGGTTGTTGGTATTTAAAAAAAGAACTTATAGTGCTGTTTTTGTAATAATATTACTTAAAGTGAAAGTGATTTCGAGAAATAAAATGGAAAAACCAGATTGAAAATGTAAGGAACAATTTAATAAACAAAAAGGTTGGACTGTTGATCTGCCAAGCTTACCTACATTCATAGGAAAAGGTTACGAAAGGTAAAATGTCTCTAAATGTTGTAATATTTGCGTGGGAATCAATCTTGGGAAATGAATACAAGAAAAAAGTTGTAAAGATCATCCCAACTATTGCCAGCCTGTTTTATAGTTCATACGTTTCCAAATACTAAAATTGAAACTTCAAAATTTCAAATCTATATAAGTTACATGCATGTTGCTGAAAAATATCTTTAACAAGTGAGCTTGATTATATAAGCTGTATTGGTCAGTGGTCAGGCATTGTTTTACGCAACACCTACTCCTTTAAGTAACACTAAATGTAACATCATAAGCAAACTTTTTTTGTTCTTTTTAAAGGCGTATAGTTAGAAAGCAAAGGAAATATTTTAGTATCCAACCGTTACTTCACTTATCTTTTTTTTCCTTGAAGTGAATTTTTTTCTCATCAGCATCGGAGTCGGTCCTGAGTAGCATACTTATGCATGAAATCAATAACTCACAGTTTAAAGAAGAAACGACAAACTCATAACAAAGAATATTTTCAAAAACAAGCTCTACGATCGCTTTATAAAAGAATTCTGACTGTTCAAGAATAGAAAAAAAAACAGTTCAGGAATTAGAAGCATTGCCTGACTGCTTTTTAAATAAATCTGTCTGACTGATCTAGAATAGTTTCGCGACTGCCATCATTTAAATGATTATTATTTTTAAAATTATTTATATAATCATGTATATATAAAAATATATTTGATGGTTAATATATTATTATTAAAAATATACATTCAAGCACTTCTAATTATTGACTAGATCTTGTTTTAATTCTTTTCCGGAGCTGTTCTAGAAAAGAAATACTATATACATAGGGACAAAAACTGTTCTGTGACAGTTCTATGACCGCTCTACGTCTCTTCCAAATTAACTTAGAACAGTTCTCATGACTGTTTTGCATGACTAGTAAGGCGATAGGTAAGATTCGGTCGTCAAATATTTGCCGCTGGACGTTAAGCAACAAACAATTAATCTCTAAGCAATTTGAAGACACCATGTGGTCATTATTTTTCCAGTCACAAACTAAATATTTTACAATTTTGACATGCAAATCCTTCATTTTGCTAGTGACATTTGCAATTTCCTACATTCGTTCCTTACTTTACACTTAACTTTTAATTTATTTTTTACCCGACATTGTTATGAGCATGGCTCAAATATTGCCCGCCTAAGCGGTCTCCAGGGCTCGACCCACAGAGCTGACCCAGTGCAAACCCCAGGTGGCGGATAGGGAAGGCCCTCTCGTTGCCAGATTATAATACGGAAAGCCTGGCCATGGATCAAAGAGGGTGCCGTGTTTGGAGAGTGCCACGCTCCTTGCACGTGAAAGACCCCTTATGTAGTTTTCGAAAAATAGCAGGCTTATGCCGCTACAAAAGGCAAAAATTTTTGTCCCTACCCATCACTCCTTTTTTACAGTGGCAGTCATCCCATCCCCTTTTCAATATTAATCATTGTTGATCTTGTTCTCGTCCTGAATATCCATTAAATATTTGACACTGGACGTTAAGCAACCAACAATAAACCATTAATCAATCAAATATTGCCCGCTGTACGATGAGAACCAACCATGAAGGAATGGGTTTTCTTATCTTCGGTGACAAAAATCGTATAAAAAATGTTAAATGGTTAATGGTTAAAATCATCAGTTTGGACAATAAAATTTATAAAAAATCACCTATACCTTATACATGTGTAATAGTGATAAATCAGTATAAGAAATTTGAACATTTATTCGTAACCTGTGACGTACAGAGGGGTACAACACCCTCTGTTTAATTCAACAACTCTCAATAAATTATTCAAGATTTATTTATGTACATGCTATTCTAAGCATATTCAGAACCCCTGCTATAAAATTCGACCATGTTAATTTAAATCCCCTAATATGGGATTTTGAGCACCATATAATAATAATTATTATTATTATAATTATAAAAAGAAAGCAAGATCTTTCAGAATAAAATGTAAAAAATTAAATTGGGATCGAGTCTCTGTATGACGCCTGGCATACAATTTTATCACAATTCTACGAGAATCTTTGGTGCATTTAATAGTTTCCTTTCAGTGAGGGATTTTGTCCATTAATGAATGTCATACAATAAACTCTGATGTATTTCATTGACGATTTTGCCTTTAATACGAAAAATCGTTGGTTCCTTTCTTTTCTTCTATTAAAATAACATGGTTAAGACTAAACTCGAATATGATCTGAAAATGTCAGACACCAGAAAATATTCTTCAGTACAAAGAGTAAGCTAAAATATTTATGGACACTTGTAATTCAATTATTTGTGTGTATGGATTTAGAACTCATCAACGGGAGTGGGACACCAAATGCAGACATTTTAAATTTTTTTTTTCAGTTTTTTGCCATTTGCGCCTCGACGTCTATCCTCATATTATTTTATTTTATATTTTTTCAGTTTTAATTTTTTTCCATGTTTCGAAATATATCCTCATATTTATGAATTTCATATTCTAAAAAACAGCATTTTTCAATCAGCAATAAGCAAGAACTAATCTTTAAAGATCTATAACATTCATCAATGTTTATAAAGGAAGTAAATACAATGGTGCCAAAAATACATTTTTAGATATTTCCATCCACAATATTTGAATCTTATCATACAAGCCTATTGAGGTGACTAAAGTTCAAAGATAGCAACATTGGAAAACAAACCAAACATGTTATATATGAAATTATACAAATATACAAGGACAATTCTTTCAAAATATCGCGCAAAGGTTCTTTGTCAATGAACAAGATAAGATGAAAATGAATGAAAAAAACGGCTTCACGCCTGGAAGAAACTGATCACTGCTGATTCCAAAGACGGCATGAAGACCTTGAACAGACTCTAAGAGACATGGAAGTAAAATGCAAAACGAGATATGATCAATTTAAAAAAAGTAACATTGTCTTATTGTAACCATTACTCTCCGAACAGATGAAAAACATTAACAAACTTAAAAATTGTCAGCAGATAATACGTGACTGCGACAAAAGTCAGAACTTGCTCACTAAAACTCACAATTTCGGTATAGATAACACAAGATTCAAAAGAAAGAATATGGAATATATACCAGAAAGAAACAATCCACATCTCTTCTTGATCTCCTTTTTTTTTTTAGTTCATTCATGTTTATTATGACGACGGCCATTTTTAGATTTAAGGCGATGAAAGTTGCAGCATTATTAACAAAATTCGGTATCATCCAATATTTCTATTAAACGAAGATTTTTTTTACTCTATTCATTTATTAGTTAATTTAGTTATTTTTTTATTTCCTTAGATAAAGTAGCGCAATTTTATGTTGAATTAGAAAAGAACCTTGCCAAATGAAATTTTAGCATACAACTAAATTCCGGATTTTAAAATTAACCTTTATTTATTACAAATTACGTCGCAAATGTACATTTTGTAAGACTTAAGCATGTAGGATGATCCAATCTCATTTAAATGGGAAATTGTAATACTCGAAACTAACATTTAAATACCAAACCGAGATTAGAATATTAAATCGAGGCATTCCCCTTTTGTTTTATGAGATTACAAGTAATTGGCCAAAAACTAATTGCAGCATTATCGGGATAGAATCTGCGATAAATCAATTGGTCGGATCTCCAAGCTTCTTATCAGGTCTAATAATAACTACTAGAGGATTTTTCTGAAGTGCTCTTGACAAATAACAATGATTTTGTTTATGCCTTTCGTAGATTGGTATGGAAATAAAACAAGATTGCTTTTAACTTGGCCAAGAAATATGGCATTTGCCGAAAAGTGCAACGATCGATTGAACTTGTAGCATTTGTTAATCTGTGTCACTGTAGCGGTCTCGTCCCAAAGAGCTCACGCAGTCCAATCCCTTGGTGGATAGGGAAAGCCTGTCGCTGGGGGATGACAGGTCGTTATACGGAAAGCCTGTTCGTGAACCATAGTTGGTGTCGTGTTTTGAGAGTATCACGATGCCTGTACGTTAAAGATCACTTTTGTAGATTGAAAAAGAAAAGGCTTTTGTTTGCCCCTTCCAATTTCTCGATTTTTCCGGTCGCAGTCAAAATTCGTTAGTGTGTTGTGTGCCACTCCATTACTTTCGGTACAAGAATATAAACAGTGGGACTTAATTTGTCATTTATTGTGTTATATATAGTAACGGATATTGAACAAATGCCGATATAAAAACAACCAATTACTCGAATCCATTTCTTCCATGGCAATCTATCCCAATTCAAGCAAAATGCTTTTCAAGTGGCTTACACATTTAAATTCCAATTATCATTTATGAAAGCCTATGTTTCATTTTGATTGCATTTTATTGTGTTTTTCTCTCTAGAGCAAACAGAATTATTTACGTATACAGCTAAAATGAAATTCACAATAGTGGAACCACATTTGTAACAAGCTGTTTTGTTCATTTCTGTATCTTTTTATCCGATTGTCTTTTAAAAAAGTTTTTACGATATCAATATTTTAAATTATGTAAAAAAAAGTCATTTACAACATGCAAAAAAAAATTTATTAACGAAAACGCAAACATGTTTGGCTAAGTCTCGAACACACCGACACCACAATATTAGCCTAATTTGGACACGGTTTTAGAGAAAGGAAATCAAGTCAAAATTAAGCAACGATCCATTTGCTTTTGTGGACTGAGATATGTGATTCAGTCAGTTATGCTTCGTTATTGATGCTTTTAAGCACTTTGGTCCATGCTACAACTTTAATAAAAAAGCTATGTGCGCATTTCAGAAAGTTACCTCTCACCAGTAGCATAAGAACCAAATCACAGTAAAATAAAAACTCAAATTCAAATGAATTGAAGTAGGAAGCCAAATCCAGACAAAAACTTAAATACGTTGCAAAGCCTATCAGTTTTTTCAGTGTTTTTGAACTTCAACAAGTACAGATCATTTCTGTTAAACACTGTTTGTTAAGTCAAGGCACATATTTAGCCACTAAGGACCCGGAAAAAGCTTAAGGATTTTCGCTACTCTGTTTGGAAATAACACGGTCTTATAATAATTGTGAAATCTTTTAAGAATATAAGTGTTGCAACAAAAAATATGAAAAAATCATGGTCAGTGTGCTTGTTTTTTATATAAAAGCATTTAAAAATTTGGCGGGGAATGATGTTTCTCTTCATTTTTCATAGATTTTGTCTTAGAAGGTTCTGTCAATTAAAACCCAAGAATAAATAACAAGAATTTCGTAAAAATTTTTCAAATGGCACTTTTAATTGCGTTTAATGAAATTGTGAAAAAAAGAGGGGATCAGTGGGGAAAAATAATAATGCTAAGAAATAGATAAAACCAGAGGAGTTCGAAAATCTGACCAAAATGGCTAGCTTGAGCAGCGAACATCCTTAATGTAAATAGCTTCAAATATTGCCAAGTAACTTCACCAAATGCACTACCAACAGAAACGTTTCATATGTTGTTTAAGGGTGTACCATACACCTAAGGGAAATAACTCTGTCAAAGTCATCTAAATGTTTTAATCCAGTATCATTTTATATTAAAATTAATGCATCTCAATGATCAAAATTATTGAAAAATAAAGAAAATAAAACGAGTAGAATTTATTTTCGTGATGGTGTTGGGTACCCCCTTAGTAAACAAGAATTGACTTACTTGACGTATCCAGTCCTGAAAGAGGAGGGCAAGGTAGATATAAGGTCGTATCTGCGGCAACCGAAGGCCAACAGAGCACTCTATCCCAGGTACCATTACAATATATTTTTCCTGAAAAAGAAAACCTAACATAGTAAGAAATAATTTCAAATTGTAACACATAGAAGCTTAACTTTGAGGACAACTTGCAATAATGTGACAGGTCCCTTAAAGCAATAACTTTAAGTACCGATTTACAGTGATAATTTGTAACTGTTTGTCCCCTATCGGAGGGAAAGAGTGTTTCAAAGCTTTGGCAAAATGGTCTCTTTTGTCAAAATATGGCGTATTTATTTCTTCATCCAGTGCGGCATAACATTGGTAACTTTATTTACCGATTTACTCTAATATGCAATATAACCTAATTATCATTGGTTCGTATGTGACAACAGACCGGAAATCACTGATTCAGATCTGTCAACAGACCCGGAAATCACTGATTCATATCTGTCAACAGACCTGGAAATCACTGGTCCGGATTTGACCACAGACATGTTATTCAGTGGTTCTAATGTTGGGATGTAATGTCAAGCCAGTTTAGTACGGGTTCGGATGTGACAATAGACCTGTTAATCACTGGTTCAGGTATGACTACAAACCCGTGTAGCACGGATGTGACAACCTGTTAATTACTGGTTTGGATATGACAAGAAAACTGTTAATTAATGAGACGGATGTGACAACAAACCCGTTTATCACTGATTCGGATTTGACAGCAAACCGTGAAAACAAACAATTTTGTATGTATGTTGCGAGCTGTCATCGATATTTGCATATCTTTTGTTGATACATTTCTCCAGGCAAACCATGTCCCAGGCATGCTTCTCTTATTGAAGTAACTACCATCACAAATAGTTCACATTGACAAAACATCTTTTAATTGGTGGGTGGCAAAGGTCAATCCTAGCTGACATGTTGTTGAATTGGTTTCAAGACTAACCTCAAGATACATTTTTATACATTTCGTGACACGGATAAATAAAAAAACAAGCTTAGCACATTTGAATTAAAAAAAAAACATATCTATATAATTACAGCACATATTTCTGCGTATCACCTTTGATACCTCTGCACAGATTGAATAATTGCAAAATAAAGTGAAAATTACGACACTCTGCACGCAAACCTTGTGCAATAGAATAACTAATGACACATTTTTTATATGTCATTCAACGCTATTATTTTTAATGTTTATCATTTTATTACTTCGTTGTAAAGAAGTGGAGAATCTATCAGTGTTTAATTGCGATAAATGCTTTAGGATTTCCACTTACATCTATTGATAATTGGATTGATATGTCCCGTGGTGGCATTTTAATTAAGTTAATGTTCGAGGAACTTGCAGGTCGGAGTATCTTTAAATTTATTGTCTATACAACAGTTTAAAATGAATTAATCTGACAGTAACAATGATTGCATAATGAAAAAATCGTAATGCAACAACCATTCGATTGTTGTGGGGGTCTAGAATTTGTCTCGCGATCAGCCAGATAATATTTCATCATTTCATTTTCATCATTTCGACTATGTTATGGTTTTTCACAAACAAAAATATTCTGATGACCAACTTCATGAAAAGAAAAATTCTGAACAGTAATGTAACAAAAAATATTCTGAAGCTAATGACCTCCTTCCCTATAGCGTAGTGTTAAATTGTAATAAAATATTATGACTTATCAACCAAAAAGGTATGTCTGGGAAGAAAACCGTAACACCTACCTCAAAATTAAATGATAAATCCGCAGTACATGAATATCTTGTCAATCAAATTATTTTTTAGTCCAACTCATGCATGTTATATTTTTTTGCAAATATAAGTGCTAAGTTTTTTAAAAGGAGACTATAATTTTCTGAAGCTGTGATGACATGTAGCCTACAAATTTAATAAAATTAATTCTAAGATTCAAAAGAAGCAGACGGAACAGCAAAACAACACTAGAAATAATAGAAGAGCGACATGAACCGTATAAAAACGAGGGCGAGCTCAGTTGCTCCACAAAAAATAGGCAAATCGTCGCTGCACTAGCGGTGCATCCAGCGGTGCATCCGAAGTGGTTCTCACTTCACAGCTACAAATTGCAAGTGTACGTCATGTAGCTCGGTAGTTAAAGTCGGTGGTTAGCCCCACCGCATGTCTTTTGTGCCTTTCTCAAGTCAAGAATTGTTGTCATATGTTTGTCCTTGTGTTACATTTTTGTACCATGTTCATTTTTATAATATGTAGGTAAGAGCAAAATTATTACACGTATATACGTTTTTATATGGCGAGAGTTAGACCTTTTCACGAAGAGTGGCATAACAGCCTTGTTCAAGGCCTTGTGGGTCCCTCTAGATTGTAAATTCCTTCAGTTATTCTCGTGGTTGGAATGCAGTTTCTCTAACATAGCAATTAATTTTCATAATCACACTTAGTGATGGTCTGAATTCAATTTAACAACCGAAGTACCGGCAGTTAGAGAATACAAATATAATTTTAAAAGATATTTTTATTTTTGAAAAGGATTTTTCGTAACGATCAATCAGTTCGTTGTTCAATTAATTTCGAATTCCGAATACTAGTGGCATTTTCTTAAAAATGGAAAACTGTTATGATAATCAAGTTTTCACATTCTTGCATAAGCACAATCTTACATAACTTAATTTAGAAAACATTCTTTGGCATATAATGAATTTCTATTGTATTTCGATTCTATGATTGACATCCAGTTGATAAAAACGTGTTTTCAACGTTAGGAATACACTTCAAATTGTGTTAATTTAGCTAAAAATGGAAAGATTTAGTTATCATTTGCGTAATTTTTGCAACGTTTATAAGTTTATAATTGAATCAGTAGGCAAACTGTCAGTTAATGTTTTTTAAAGTCTTTTAGGCGTTTAAATTCGTTCAATATTCAATACACTTTCTTTTCTTTTCATATTTTCCAATTAAAACAGTTGAAAAGCGAGAAGAGCAATTTCAAAACATGGACGAAAAGTGAAAGAAATTTTTTGGAATGATTGTACAATAAAAGGAATTCAAAAATACCAAAGAGTCATACAAAATTCGTTAAGTCATAAGACAGAAAGGACCATCGCCAACAAAATGAAACGAAAGACATACATAGATCACACAATACTAAACTTAAAACTAAAGCTGGTGTAACATGAAGCCTACAAAAACCAGGGTGAGTTCAATCAAGAAATCTATCATTCTGCAAATATCATCTTCAGATCACGTTTTATAAGAATCAGAGTGGTTAATAAAAATAAGGTTTGTCCGTTCCTAGAACCAAACATTCATACCTGCGTTCGCCATCTTTTTTAACAAAACTAAGTCTTTCAAAACTACATTGCAGTTGCAACGAACATATCTTTCGATTATACTGCATTCCTGAAGTACATCTTTGGTTTGGCCTAATTAATGTCTGTACGGTTGTTTTCTCACAATTATCCCACTACATGTGTGATAGTCAAAATATCTTTAAGTAATAAAATAAAACTGAACCACTTTTTAAGTCTTAGTAATAAAATTAAACTGAACCACTTTTTAAGTCTTAGTAATAAAATAAAACTGAACCACTTTTTAAGTCTTAGTAATAAAATAAAACTGAACCACTTTTTAAGTCTTAGTAATGAAATAAAACTGAATCACTTTTTAAGTCTTAGTAATAAAATAAAACTGAACCACTTTTTAAGTCTTAGTAATAAAATAAAACTGAATCACTTTTTAAGTCTTAGTAATAAAATAAAACTGAATCACTTTTTAAGTCTTAGTAATAAAATAAAAACTGAACCACGTTTTAAGTCTTGATTTGAATGAGCAAAGGTTTTTGCTGTACAAGAGCAAGTCAGCAATATCATGCCCTAGAAGCCTATTTATATTAACTATTTTATTTTATGGACTAATTGAGTGGACATGACACAGCATGCGGCGTTACAATATCTGCATAAATCTGTAATTTTATTGAAATTGCTTTAGATGATCAATACATGTATTATTACTTTTTACGTAATTTTAAATCATGCGTATAATATTTTATGACTCGTTAACAGTGATAAAACCTATAGAAAAAGTCGAAAGGGCGAACGAAATAAGACACTTTTAATAAAAAAATAAAAGATTAATGAAAACGACATAAAAATAGAATCAAATACTTTGCTCTTACATGGAAAATGTATCAAAAGTGAAGGAAATGTGACATGACTGTCATGACAGCCATCCACTAAATAACAGTCTAATTCAAGCTTGTATAGGTCTAATTGAGGCTTTTAATAATGAACCGGAGTCCATACCATAAAAAGCTGTAAAAGGCCCCCAAAATACGAAATGTGAAACGAAATGTTAAACAAATAACAGCAAATGGCGATTTAAACAACGACAACCACTGACTACAGGTTCATGGCTCGGGAAAAGCACAATATATGTTATCCCACTGGCTCAAAGTAAAAAATGTCAGACAAGTATTGGGTTAAATCTTTGAAAAAAAGCAGGAATACATCAACTAACTTTGCACATATGTGTTCATATTCTTATCGCCTTATATGTGAAATGTTTGGGTATGACAATTTTTAGCAATTCAACATTTTTTTCTGAAGTGTTATCATTTCAACTAAATTTTCATTGAGTTCTGTATTTTGTTAATAAAAACTCCTTCTCAAAAAGTTCTATCAAACAGTGCGTAAAATTGTAACTGAAAAAGTACATTCATTTCACATAATCTTTCTTCATTCGCACAACATTTGAAAGTTAACTTGTGTTGAAAATACAGAGCAGCTAACAAAAGAGTCCAAAACCAGTAAATGTAACACAGTCTAACTTGCCTTCAAAGTCACCTATATCAAGAAGCGACTTGATTTTAAAGGCCACCTTTTCCATTGCTCATTTTTAAAATTTTGTTATAAGTAAACTTTATTTGAGAGATCACTTGTCTTAAATAGTCACTTTTGATTCTTCCCACAGATGACCTCTGAATACAAGTTAGACTATAATAGTCTATTTAAGTTCCGTTAATATGGTGAATTTGTCTATGCTGTCAATGCAGTGAGTAACATCTCATCAGAAGCAACAGACCGAAGTAAAGGAAATCCCAGACTCAAAATTGAAAAGAGAGTACTCAAATCAGGACAAATCTAATAAGAGAGGCAAATCCAGTAGAAAGGACATCTACTTTATACTTTATACTCTCCGTAATTTCAGGTCATTTTAATCATAATAACAAAAATGAAACATGTTACAATAACTCAAAACCAAATGATACATGCAAGAAAAAAAATATTTTCAATTTATCACTTTATTTTTCATTCGTCGATTCCCTTTTTCTCAATTTCATTATTAATTAATTAATTTATTATATTTATTAAGCTTTGAGGTAATTTATATGATATAAAGCCATACACAGCTCTTCATTTCTATCATTTCCAACATACGTAATAAGACCAGAAAGAATACAGGAATAGTGAGTTTGTCTTTGTGTTTATTGTTTTGTCAATGTACATTTTTGATAATGTCCAGTTGAAGACGGTGTTGTTTTGCACAAACGCTGTGTTTTTTGTTGGAGGCGATTTAGAGCAAGAAGTGGTATTCAACTCTTGTTGAAGACCTTGTGGTGACCTTTATATTTGTAAATTCCTCTTTTTTTTTCTCGTGGCTGAAGTGCAGTCTATCTGAAATTTACCCATCTTTTCATTTTCATATTTTACTATTCATCGGTAATGTATAATATAGGCGTCTTCTGATTTAGTGGGATTAACTTAATCTCATGAATAATTTATTTGTCTGATTTATTGTATACATCGTAAACGTTTTTGCTACCCCGAGGCCATTATATACGTCATATATCATGCTTTTCGGTCTAATTAAAGTTAAGTTCGATGTGATGCAATCTTTACTAATGGACGAAAGGATATAGGTCTAGAATATTAATGGTAAATTATTTGATCAATACATTACTTAAATGACACAAAAGTGTAGTAAGCTACCTCTTGACCTGTTGACGGAGATTTTAAATGCCAGTGAACAAGAAATAATAAAATATATTCATTTGAAAAAAAAATTAAACATGATTGAGTGAACATAATTCAGTTCTTACATTAACAAGATAGAGCAGCGCTCAAGGTCCCCCGCCTTTTAGTATTGTTTTATGGAAAGAAATTTGTGCACAAGGCGTTCAACAGGAGTGGAATTGCATAAATACTTGGGAACAACTTTTGTTGCATTTTTCACAAGGAATCATTTGAAATAAACCGCATCAAAATTGGATGAGAA
>JAULBM010284344.1:0-16386 GCA_032357055.1 Geukensia granosissima
CAGTATACTAACACAAATAATGGCGCCCTCTCTCCCCTGCCCCTACACATACCCACATACACACATGCTTGAAAATTTCAAGCTTTTGTGAGCCTTTGGGTCCTGTCAAGTAACATGCAGTTCTAAAAAAGAAAGAAACACATTCTGTATACAGTGAAACCTGTCTAAAACAAAGACTGATAAAACTGAAAACCTGTCTAAACCAGACTGATTCTTAAGTCCCTTGATGCAAGTTGTTATTTGTGTTTTATAATAAGTCTGCCTAAACCGAACACCTGTCTAAACTGAACATTGCTTCAAGTCCCAAAGGGGTTCAGTATAGACAGGTTTCACTGTATTTACCAACTCAGTATATTAGCAACTACACTGTATAATATCAGTAGAAGCTTCAGTAAAATCTACAATCTAGAAGTTGTTATTTTACAGGTCCATAATGTACAGTTTGCATTTGAGCTGATGCAGGATGCTGGACTTCCCAGACCAAAAGCCAGACCAGAAGGTAGGCTGTTTACTTATTACAGTTGTAAAAAAAATTGTTTGCCCTGCCTTAAGGCAACGGGGGCATAAGGTTTTACCCTTGTCTGCAGGTACATCCCTAAGTCTGTTATTTTCATCAAAGATTTCTCTGCTTGTGTATGTTGGATTGATTTGATATTTGGTCTGAAGCTTAATCAGGATGAGTTATACCATGTTTCGACTTATAGGTTTGTTATATGTCTACTTTCAGTCTGCCAGGGCGGTAGACATTTAGTCTATGTTTTACGTAAGTGGGACTACTTTATTTGTGGAAATTTAAGGAAAATTGAATGCACATATATTGAACAGTTCAGAGTAGCCTTCATTTTTAATATCAGGTTTTTATAGTCCCCAAACAAGGTTTGAGGAATACATAGTAATCGCCTTGTCTGTCCACACATTGTAAGCACATTTCCTCCTAACTATTCAATGGATTTCTATGAAACTTTCCGTGAACATGAGACACAATGTGTAGATATGCACATAGGAAGGCAATTTATACATATAAATTTGTAGTCCAGAGAAGAAAATTAGGCCATCCTTAAAGAATTGTTGGTTTGCTGTAAATCAACTCACAGATTTAGATGTGGGTAGGAAGGTAGGTGATTTTTTTTTTTTTTTTTTTTTTTTTTTTTTTGTTAAGGCAGCTCATTTGTACATTTCCAACTTTATTTCAAGAAGTTATATGCGAAAAAAAAATTCAGAATGCAGAAGTTCAATAAAAAAAATTTGAGTTGGCAATGATTTAACAACTCGGTCGGTTTACAGCAAACCAACAATTTTTTAAGGATGGCCTTAGTATCCTTATGGATAAGTAAAGGCCAGATATTATAGGGTAGCCTCATCCAATGGGGTTCTTTGAAAAATTGATTTCATAATTTGCTGAACTTATCTGTAATTTCAGACCTTTACCTTGAATGGTTTCATCTTAATTGGACAAAAAACATGGCAGCCATGGAAAATTCTTGCTACTGAGTTAGCTGATACATGTGTATTAAAAATCTTCTCTGACAAATAGTAGTATTAACGGTTTTCTCAAGTTACAGCTATATTGAGACATCATCCCACATGGGCGATAACTCTTACAAAAACATGCAAATTACAGATGCAACCCATATTACGAAAAGTGTGAATAGGCAAGCTGTGATAGGCCCCAAAAATTAGTAATGTTGCCTGCCTAATGTTTGACTGAAAGTATAAAAATGATTTATATATGGTCTTTCAACTTGTACGAATTTGGAAACCAAAACATTGGTTTGTACATGTATTTATTCTATAAAATAGTGCTTCACCCAAAGATCATTGTTTACTGTATAGCATCAGGCACATTGTCACGAAGCACAATCCTAAACTGTGTTTGAATTTTGCCATTTATGAAATTGACATTTGTTTTTCAGATGTTGTCAATCAGGATTTGAAATCAACACTGCGAGTACTGTATAACATTTTTACAAAGTATAAAGGTCAAGGGGCATAGAGGTCAAAAAGTAGCTAGAAAAAAAATGATAGTGCAACATAATAGGATGAGCGAGACATTGTGAAAACTTAATGATCTGCAGGAACCAAATAAGAATAGGACTTTATGACTAAGTGTAAAGTTTATTGTAATAATAGTACTTGGATGCTATTAAAGCATTCAAGCATGTTTTTGTTATGTGTGCAATAAAATAAATTTGTAAGATTTTTTATTAGGCGTTTTATGATAACTACAGTGTGTTGAATTATTTAATATGAAAATGGTAATACATGTAAAATTTATGCCTAAAATTATGAGAAAAATACTAAAATTGATCAAAAATTTATAGTAATTGTTTAAGCTTCTGTTTTTTACCCTGAAGATCTCTATTATTATAAAGTAATTTTGGTCATAGATAATAAGTATTGATTTTTCTATGAATATACCAAAGTAATGTTTATTTTGAAAGATGGAAAACAAAGTGAAATGATGAAAATTTGATGAAACTCTATTTTAAAATGCATTTTAATGTTTTAATTTGTGTTACCGGTATATGAATATTCTTGCTTCTGTATGTTGTTATTGATATATGCAAATTTTGTTTTAAAAAAATGATGGATTTTTTGCCCAAAAAATATGCAAGTCTGTATTTCTTGGAATACATTTTCTTTAGAAAAGGTCTGATTTTGAAAATCAACCATTTTTGTGATAGTTCTTTCCTTTTCACAGATATATTCTTGACTCTTATTTGTTAGGATGGGGTATGTGTCAGCCATGGATTCGCAGCAGACCAAGCATTTTAGGGGCTTAAATTAAAAATATATAAGGAGATATATTGGATATACAAATAGGAGATGTGGCATGATTGTCCACGAGACAGCCATCTACCAAATGACTGTAGAAATTAAACTTTAACAGATCCCATTACAGCCTTCAATAATGAACCAGATCCCATACCATAACAGAAGCTGTAAAAGGTCCCCAAAAGTCTGTCTTGACAAACTCTCCTTTTTGCCATTATACAGTTTCAAGGCAGGTGGTGTCCCAAAAGAGGACTATCACCTCTATATAAACAAAGGGTATTAATTTTTACCCATGTCATCTTTTTGTCACAGATTTCTCAGCTTATGTATATTCAATTATTTGATATTTGGTCAGAAGCATGATCGGGGCGAGTTAAACCATGTCTCCCCTTTTCAGGTTCATCATATGCTGACTTCCGGGGGCATCTGTGTCCATGGGACACATTTTCACATTTATTTCCCATGTCTGGTCCCTATTAATCCACTGAATTTTTTATTTTAGCTCACATAAGAACTTCCCTTTCCAGGTCTGTCATATGTCGCCTTCAGAGGGCATCTGTGTCCCAATGGACACATTTTCTCTCTGTTTAATTCCTGTGTCTACTCCCAATGAATCCACTGTAGGGATATGTGTGACCCTTCTGTCCTTTTTTAAGTTTAAAAACCACACCTGGTCTAATCTTGTATTATAGGAAATACTGTACATTTTAGATAAGTACTTTAGTATGAGTACTTGTGCAAATATTTATACTTAACATTCAAATTATACAGGTCAACATGTAGTATTTTTACTTGGTGAAGATATTTGTTTAGCAGTCCACTTCGTCAACTCACTAGCTAAAATCCCTTTAAAACGATCAAAGAAAAGTGTATGAGAAAAGAAAACAAGACTTTTTCGGCTTTCAGTGTGTATTTAAAATATTAAAATTATTTATGTTGAAATATTGTTATTCTAACGGAATAATTTTTATCATAATAAATGCACAGGAAAAAAATCACTATTTGCTCCCCTTCACTCCTATAAAAAAATGTTTGGTTTTTTGGCGTTTTGTGCATGTTTTTGGAGGGGTTCTTGGCTACAAAATGATTACATTGATTCATCACAAACCTTAATTTGAAACATTTCAAAAATTTTACAGTATATACTATATATATAGTATATTTACAGTATATACTATATATATATACTATATATACTTTTTACTATATCAAAGTCCTAATTTTTAGTCAAACTTGAATATCAACCAGCATGAGGCCTTTTAGCTCCAATTTTTTGCACCAATTAATAATAGTTTCTTATTTTTCCTCAATCTTGATCAGTTTTAATAAATTTCAGATTTTAAAAAATACTATTAAGTGGTCTGTGTAAATTATGCCATAACCCGATTGAACTTTATTGGTGTATCAACTATCCGTCTTTGGTGTGGTTTCCATATTTCTCTGTGTGGTATTTAACCAATGTAAATTGATCACATAACATAAACAAACTTTTAATTGTTATTGTTTACATATGATGTAATTGACGTGATGCATGTACGGAATCTGAAACAATCTTTAATTGTTACATGATAGAAACATAAACACTTTCACAATAAATGCCATTTTATTTTGAAGAAAGTTGATTTGGCCTCATACTTTCATGTTTCAGTTTTCGTTTGAGGAATGTCAAAAACGGACAAAATGATCCCAATGTATTGTTTCCGCAGGTTCTATTTCAACTTCCACGCAAGGGGAAAAGTTCGCTTCTCTCATGTATGAGTATTCATACATCGAAGCACCTCTGCGAAGGAGATTGGTTCCATATTTAGCAGAATCTTGATGCTGGAGTACACTTGTGTGGAAAACATTGGCTCAGATCATACCCATTAGCTAATATTTTTATCGGAAGAAGATCAACTCTACAACTGCGATATGTTGTTTAGAATTTCATTTGAAAACAGTTATTTGGGGTAGCTGTTGAGTGGGGAATAAAGGGGAATGTCAACTAGAGAATGAAAGGATCACATTTTTTTTACAGAAAAAGGGCTTGGTATAAAATTTAAATCTACTTTGCAGAAGGTTCTGTGTTTGTCTTAAATAGTCACTTTTGTTTTTTCCTAAAGGTGACCTCTTAAAACAAGTTTGTCTGTTCTCTCATAATACAGATATATCATTATAGGATATAATATTTGATAAAAAAATATATTAACTTCATTAAAAGACAACACTGTTATGATTTATCGTATCCACTCGCCAGTCATAAGAAGTAGGATTTTTTTTTTAAACGATAAGATGTCACTGATGTGGTAAATGAACACTTTAAAATTGATAAAGAGATGATAACGAGTGTAAAGTGTTGAATACAAACTTTAGAGAAGCACTCTTTGAACCTACAAAGTTGAATAATTACTTAAAAACCAAAATGTAAAGTAGATGTATAAAAGCATTAATTAAATGTCTATTATTATGTAAAGTGCAGCCGTTTGATATACAATGGTAAATGAAATAGGAAACTTCTGTGTATAATTAGAAACATGTTTTTCTCTCATAGCTGTCAGAAAAGAAAAATGTTGACATGCATTATCATAATCATTATAGACTTTAGTCCATGTCAGAAATTCAAGTAAATCACACATGTTGTTAGTGTGGAACTAGTGGAAGAAAATCATGCTTTTTGTTTGCACGCTCTCATTAATTTTTCAAGTGACAAAGGCAGTAGTGTTGTGGGGGGTTCAGTTTGTGTACAAACCACCAACATCAAAAATAAAAGAATATGGATATTTTTTTATATAATAACATGAAATATTGCCCCCAAAATTTTTTGGGATTATTTCATAGGAATGCAATTTGCATACAACCACCAACACCCCAAAAAATTTGAAAATATGGGTATTTTTTATGTATTTTACATAAATGTGGTCCAAAAAAAATATTTGACTATTTTTGAGGGATGCAATTTGCATACAATCTGAATCACCAACATCCTCAAAAATAAAAGAATGTGAATATTTACTTTATATATATTTACATGAAAAATGGCTGAAATTCTATTAAATTAAAAAAAATTCTTTCGCCACTTTGCTTTGTGGCAGAACAGCCTTAGTTTAAAACTTTAAAACTAAAATGCTGTTAGTAAACAACCCCCTTTCTTAAACACCTGTGCACTTTTATTCATCACAAGTTAATTATTGTGCATTTTTGTTTGTACACAAGGAAGTGATAATGTTGCACCTTGTAATTACTTTGTCTTGTAACTTTATCATTAACTGACTGCAATGTTAATTAACTGCACCTGTTTTCTATTTTCATCCATTGGTCAATGTCTTCAAGATTTTGGGGTTCAATGAAGGGACTGAAATCAAATAGAACTCAGTGGTTTTCAGTTCAATAGTAGACCTAATCCTTCTGAATAATAAATACATTTCACCTAACTGGGGTGGCTGGAACAAAATATTACCAATAATATATGTTTTACTTACAAAATCAGAGGGGTAAAACCATAACCCCCCCTCCCCCCTTTGCACTTGCCCCTGGTGCTTTGTATTGGAATTTATATGACTTCAAATGTTTAGAAAGATTCAATATCTGCTTTCTTCAACATAGTTTATTGAGATAGATGGTTGGCTTTCCATGTTGTAATTATCCAAATATCACAACAGTCATGTCAAAAATTTATTCTCTGTTCCAAGAGAGATGGAGGCTTTCAGATTTATTGGGGGTCCTTTTACATTGATCAAATATAAAAATATAAATACAGGTATTTTTTCCCTTTTTTATAAAAGAAGGTTATTTAACTTTTTATTTTCAGGCCTGAAAAAGAGATGACCAGATAATAATATATAATTTATTAGCACAATTTACATCCATTTGATTTAAATAGCCTGCATAAACAGACCTTATATGTAATGAAATAGTGTTTTTATTTGCAACAAACAAACAAAGAAAAAGAAATGAATTTAGGATAATATGGTGGACAGATTATAGATTTATATTGCAAAAGATCTTATTGTACACAGTATAAAACAGCTGCACAATTCAGGAAAATACACAGTAACAGCAACAATTTGTAGATTGGTTCTACAATAAACCTTTCTGGTCATTCAAATGTTTTTTAAATCATATTTTTATTACAAATTATTCTATGATGTACTTTTCAGTGTTGAAATGTCATTATATGCTTCCTGCTGGACCAGACACCTGCCAAATGATGAATTTTATTATCATGTTTTTGTAAAAAGTAAACATAATTTTTCCAGCTGTGCCACCCCTGCTGTCTTGAGCATGTAAACAGTTGTCTTCGATTCCACTGATTATGAGGTCTATTTCTGAAATGAACATCTTCATCTATTGCTATTTGTTTACTACAATCCAGAGTTCATTTGTTGACAATCTTTTAAAAAATATTTTGTCTGTGTCTTTTCAATTATTTTTTTCTGAAACAAAATTGATGGTTTTGTCAAAATTGTTTTAATTTGGTACATGAATCGGATATATATATAAGTCTGTAAATTTTTATCCAAATTCAGAAATTTAAAGTGCATGGTGAGTCTGAACTATGAATATTGATGAAGAAGTGGGGTGGAAGTTAATTGTCAATTGTCTTTTTTTTTACACACATAAAAGTCTGCCTTTTGTGGTTAAATATCATTTTAATAGAGTGAGAATTGTTAATAGTAATCGTGTTATGTATTAATAGATTTTAGATAAATATTATGTTGTAAAATAGATTTTTAATACTTTTGTGTATTTATATAATATGGTGCTATGTATATAGAACACTTGAAAAATAAAATAAAGTGATTTTTGACGAGTTTTTTATTTGTTTTATCCACTTCAAATGCATAATTAAGAAGTTTTAGGTTATATTTTAAAAGGTTCTTCAAATAAAACTAAATAAACTATCTCCAATTTTTTTGTTCAGAGTTCATTCATTAATATTCAGTAATGTGCTCCGGTCCTGAATATTAAAGTAAGCTCTTGAAGGCACTTGCCAGTCTTCTATCTTTCATTTTACCTTGACCTCATTATCATGGATGAGTGACTTTTCAAAAATAGTAGGTTCAGAATGGCCCATTTTTTTTGCCTAAAAATAAAGAGATTGACGCAGACCGCCTCGATGGTGTAATGGTTAGCGTGCTGGCCTCAAGTGTGGAAGGTCATGGGTTTGATCCCCTGCCGGGTCAATCCAAAGACTTTAAAATTGGTATTTGCTGCTTCTCCGCTAAGCACGCAGCATTAAGGAGTAAGAGCAAAAACTGGTCGGCCCAGAGTCAGAATAATGTGTCTGGGTAAAGAGGTATGTCTTCCTGTGGACTGTTGCTTTCGTGAGCTAGCACGTTAAAAATCCAGCTCAGTGTGTCGGTCTAGTACAGACAGACAAGCCCATGGCCAACAAAATGAAACAAAAGACAAACATAGAACACACAACACTACACTGAAAACTAAAGCTGGAGTAACACGAACGTACAAAGCAGGTTCCATCATCATCATTCATTAATATGCTCTCATCCTGAATATGCATGAAATACTTGCCACTGGACCATAAGCAACATTCAATCAATAAATCAAATATTGACACAACATACCCTAAATCAACATACCAACAGTACAATTTCTGCTTTTTAAAAAATCAGACATGGTTTCAGTGTTCTAGGATTCCTATTTCCCATTACCAGGGGCAAGTGAACTTTTGGTCATGGAAAGTTAGTTTTTGAGTAACACTTTCCTGTGGCAAGTTGAAGATTTCACTTGCTGTAACAATTTGTTTAGTTAGCACTCATTGACTGTGGGAAAGTTGATTTTATGTGGAGCTTTCCTGTGGTAACCTCAAATTATAAAAAAAATCCTTGATCACTGGGTAAGGTTTTGCATTTTGCGCACATGTACAAACTGATGACGTCACAACATGGGCTAAATTATAAATGTTTTGAAAATTTCACTATTTTGGTGGAATATTATATGGTTTTTGTTAAAATTAGTATGCGTTCGTTCACAATATTTTGATATATGATGTATTAACTTACAAAATTAATATATGTAGTATACTAAAAAACATGTATGTGGCCACTCCTATCGGAGCCCAAAACTGGATATAATTATGCAATTTTTACGCAATTTGTTAAAATTTACGATATTAGACCAAGTTCCAGCTATGCAAAATCCTGATAGAAATAATTTGACAATAAATAGATTCAACTAAATATGACATTACATTTTGTAAAAAGTGCAATATATATCTTAGCTCACACCTTGTTTAATTATGGGCTAAAAACGGGCCATACCAAACCTACTTTTCACATTCAATTCCATTTCTTCACCACTGTAGTAGCTAGGCCCACAATATTTAGTCTGTGGTTAGATTTTGATAAGGACTTGCCAGTTATCTGACCTTGACCTCATTTTCATTATTGGGTGACTTAGTAAATTTTTCACATTCCAGTCCATTTCTCCACGACTGTTATACCTAGAACAATCATCTCTTGTTAGATTTTTTGTGAAAACTTGTCAGTCTGCTTTATATCTTCTGATCTTGACCTTATTTTCATGGTTAAGTGACAGTAACTTTTCTCAACAAGCCATACCTAGAACCACCATTTTTGGTCTATAGTTTGATCTTGATGGGTAGTGTGCTGCCAATCTTTTTTATTTAGTTGACCTTAACCTTATTTTCACAGATAAGCGAGTTAAGTTTTATTTGGTCTTTTTTAAGTCACCAAACAAGATAGTTCAAAAGTTTTTGGTGTGTTAATTCATTGATAGTTGTAAACATCTGTCAGTCATGTGTCATTGACCTTATATTCATGGTCTAGCGACTATATTCAAATTATTGTGCTCAGGTTATTTACAGACTACATATGATAGGTCAACAATATTTTTGTGCTTATCATTCTTAGTTGTACATATCAGTCAGGCTTCCTTAGGTGTCCTTGACCTCATTTTCACAGTCTAATGACTTCTGTTAAACTCTCATGCTTAGGACAGTTTCTACCAGTATTAAACTACCTAGCAGACCAACAATATTTGATGTGATTATTCATTCTTACTCTGCCATATCATATGGTCCTTAACTTAATTTTTATGGTCCATCAACTTGTCAGTTTTTTGCATATGTTTTTTTTCGGCAGCTACAAGTCGGGTCAACAGACGCTGGCTGACATGGTACTAAAATATCATTGTTATGATTATTATTGTTGATGGAAATTAGTTCTCATTGACCTGATTGTTGGGTCAACTTTTTGTTTTGCCACAGTCCACGTCTGTCAGAAATTCAATTTCATGAGAGACATTTCTGTGTCCACACTGGTGTATAAACTGTATACAATTTCATAGGAATGGCAGCAGGAACAAAATGTGAAGGACAATACAGTAATCACTTATTATAATAAAGAGAAAAGACGACATTTCCATTAGATGTTTTGGAAAATCTACAGGTCAATGTCACAAATACAGGTCAAGTTTATATAATACATCATACAGCATCTGTTCATATTTTTTTTTCAAGAATTACATAGAAAGTGACATATAAGGTTGTCGAAATAAAAGAGAGCTACCCGAGAAAAACAATGCAAAGGTAAAAATATATAAAGCAGGATGTCTATAATTAAAAGGAGCTAGGGAGACCATATTTGAGAGCGTTCTGAGTGGGAGCAATCGAGTATACCTCTGCGCATCTCAAACTTATCAGAAAAACAATTATTAATAGACTCGATACTTTGCTTTCAAGGTTCGAGATTTCAAGGTTCTTCAAGTTCCCGAAAGGGCAACGGGAAGGTTAGGTCATAAGACTGTTTAGACGTGGCCAATTGAAGAGCAGCAGACAATCAGTAACACACATAACATATACTGCACAAAAAATAAAGTTTAGGCTTGTAAAAACGAAAGGCGGGAAGAGATGCTACGGTAGATTTAGTTAACCTCTCCAGTAGGAGGCACATTTTTGTTGCACCATACTGGATTCAAGTTGTTTAAATATAAAACAATTAATCTTCTCCTTAAGTATAGCAACTATATAGTCGAGAGCAAGACTATTACAAAACAGTTCCGAGACGGATCCAGACTTTTGGAAAGGGGGCTATTTTTTGTGGTCCGTGACCTCTTGATTCATTAATTTTCTCCATATCTAATGGAGATTTAACTAAAATTTATTCCACACTTATTTTTTATCATTTTTGCGTTCGAAGGGAGGGCCCGGGCACCCGGCCTGCCGTCTGGATCAAACCCTGAACATAAATTTCTGAAGAAAATGGATGAGAAAAAAATCGGTAAATAGGACAAAATAAGAGAATACGGAGAATGAGAAAAAACTATAAATTCCGTTTAAATGTATATGATGAAGGGGGTAACTTAATTGATTTTGGACCGAGACGTTTTCTACATTTTAAGGCATATCCATAGAAAAAGATGTAAAACGAATATTTTACAAACACACACCATAAGGTGATACCAATATTTAAGGAAAATATTCAACCCAAATAGATAATTCCGAAAACAATGCCTTAGTTGAAGTCACTAAATCAACTCATTAAAAAATCAAACCCTAATAATTTTAAAAGAGCAAAAATTACTCCCCAAAAGTAAAACGTATCCGGAATATGAGGTCCTGGTGAATAGTTTACAATTAATACTAATTGCATGAGAAATCGGGAATATCCAAAGGAACTTTCTGCACATCGTGGGCCTCGTATTGGTTTTCCATGTTGTATTCTCATTGTTTTTTTCTACTAATCATTCCAAGCGATCAATCTCAATCTGCCGGTTTGAATGATGGTTTGGCGCTTGCTTTGGCTTCCCTGCAAGTAACAACTACAGAAGCATTTCACTGTAATTTTGGTGAATTCGAAGAGGTATTAACATTAAGAGATTTACTACAATACAATTAGCGCTTCCCATGACTACAGGAATCGAGTTTCAAATGTTAATGGTTCTCCTAATATCTTGGAATTCAGCTTGATGGATTTTCACCCAGGGAATGAAGTTTTCATGCCTCCGTACACTCTCTGCCAAAAATTCTTACTTTGATGTTAAAAAGCACTTTTTTGTCTAAAATTGAATTACATATAAGATTCGTTCAATTATTGCAATAAGCGAATGTGGTATATATGTTATAGATCCGCCGCAATATAAATTCATCACATTTCAAGTTGTAATATGTGCTGTTTTTACATACCCTTTGGCTTTAAATATTCAATTATATAGTACCGTTTGTCGGATATCTTGTGAAGTCCCTGGTTCCTGATTGTTTTCCTATTGTAAACTATCTTGTAAACCCGGCGGACTGTCATAAACCTGTACACTTGTCGGTTGAATTCTAATTTCTTATTGCGTGTACAAGCACCTGGGGCATGCGGGTACTAATTGTTTACAGAAACATCGCATTCTCTTTGAAATTGTTAAAAATTTAAGCTTTCATGTCAGCTAACGCTTGTAACAATCTAACATCCCACGTGTGCATGATTTTTATGATTTATAAGATTTTTCTATTTTCCCGACTTAGTCTTTTAAGCAGGTAAGGGTCTTTTAAGCGAAACACACGAATGAATCTTGATTAAGCTAGATTATATGGAGTTTACTGAAGGCAACAATAAAAATATGCAACTAAAACCAAAACCAAACTGCTTGAAATTTATTTTCTGAATATTTTACTCTTTAAATGGGTTTCAATTAAGTGCCACTTTTATGGATTTTTAGCTTTTACGTTTTTATGGCGTGGAAATATTTCACAAAGACATTTCTAACTAGTTTCGTTAAAATTGTCATGTCATTCATGCACGAATCGTTGATTGATTGATTGTTGTTTAATGCCCAGTGGCAAATATTTCATGCATATTCGGGACGCAAAGAATAAATCAATATGTAGACTAACAAAGGGACCGGTAAGGGAGGGACTTAATTTTAGACTGCCACTGGAAAAATTGCGGGTTGGATAGGGGCGGAAAATTTAGCCTAGTAACTGGCCGCCTATGGGCCACTCAAAATGAGCTGTTACAAGGGGTCTTAAGCGTGCTTAGGACGTGGCTTTTCCTAAAAACGGGGCGTCTTTAACGTCTCCCTCTGGACGGATTGTGAATTTATACATCCCCCACAATCAGGGACGCCCCTTTAAGAGGACTAGTGCCTCAAAGACGTAGATACCTTGTGCCTATTCTTTCCCTGGCACAACCTTTGAGAAGGGGAGCAGCAGGGATAAAGATATCACAAGTTTCTCAAGACTTTTTCGAAATTTTAAAACCATCACAAAGATATTATACATAAAACGCTGCAAACGTAGAATTTTGATAGGACAAGCATTATTTTATCTTGGGGTATTTATAAACATTGCACATATAGCATTTAAATTGATTAATGATATATGGAATCTCACAAGCTTATCCACAATCAGTACAAGTTAGACTTTGCAGTCAAGACATTAAAACAGTTTTTTTTTTGGCTTTGTACAGATATTAAAAAACCTATCGTTTCCTTACACAAGTATTGATCAATTATGTTTTGGTTCTAATGCTGCTGAAGAGAGGTTACTCTTTGAAATGTACATATAGCATACCCAAATTCTCCATATTTATGCAACATTGGTAATTTTGTTTTCTGGCATTGCATTCACGTTTTTGACAATACACTATTAAATCATCGGACATACAGCGTTTGATTACATCTCTTGTTGACAGGATCGACGTCATATCATCAGTAATCTCAACCTGAGCATACTTTCAATAACTTTGGGTATTAATTAGACAGGTATCTTCTTTTTACATGTATTTTTGTTTATCTTCAATTAATCTTAATTTGACAGTCAAGTCAGTCGATACTTGGTACGTTATATCTTACGACATTCAAAGTTTACATCTTCCAGAACAACTGCAAAGGTGTGCAACAGAAGTAAGAATTAAGATTTAAACATTTAATAGTTGCAGAAATTTGTGTCTAACTTGAATATATAGAAGATTAATGGGTTCTCTGTCTAATTTTTTTCTATTTTCTTGTTCCTTTTCCCACTTAATTGTTTTTTCTTTTCTTTTTTGCATTTGTATTTGTTTGTTATTGTTGTTGGTTTTTATTGGTTGTTGGATATTTTCCGTTCTTCTAATGATTTCTCTCCAGCTATTATCTGAGAATTTATTTCTTAACAAAATTTGTATACGTATTCGTTTATTATTTTTGGTACAATTTGAAAGATTCTGGCTCCCAACACCTGTACATTAAACATTTCATGTCGCCTCCGATGGCGGCCGAGGTATAGAAATAGTCCGTTCGGTTTCTCCGCCTGCAGATAGAGTCCTGCTAAAGGGCCTACCGTTGGTTGGCGTGATGTATATATACATTACCACGAGAGAAGCCGGGGTTATGAAATTGGTTGCTAATTTCTCCGCCAGGAGTAACACCCCTACTCAAGGAGCTTCCGTTGATTGGGCGGGATGGATAAATTTTCAACCTTTCTCAGGCGGGATCGTCACCGCCGTGCTCCGTGTTGGGAAAAATGTCAACACTTTAAAGATCCCTTTGCAACAGGTCGTAAAGACTATACCGTAGGTGATTAGTTGCTTGCGCTAAAGGATGAGGGTCGTTAAGGCCCATTTTTGGTCCAAGAATTTGGCTAAAAATGAAAGTTTGCTTATATCTATTATTTTATACTTTTTGTTTTGAATAATGTTTCTAAAAATAAAATCAAACAGAATTTTTAGTTTTTTTCTACAATTGTAACATTAATTGATTTGATGCAATATTTCATATATTTTGCCGAATTTAATATAGATCGCACAAAATAATCACAACCAAACTTTTAACAATTAAAGATCTATCAAGTACAAATGTTTGGTTAAAAAATCTTCGTGATGTTTTTGTGCGATCATATCTATTTTGAACGAAAAATTGAGTATTTTTACCGAAAGTGTTAAATTCTCGGCAAAATAGTCAAATATGCCCATTTATGTTGTCAAAATGACAAAAAGTATACCAGAAAAGTAATGAATTTTTAAAAGGCGATTATTAAACAGCATTTTCACAACAACTTGTTATTGTGTCACAAAATCTAAAATTTGGGCAAGATATGGGGCTTAACGTACCTACTCCTTTTCCGCCCTTACCCAGACAGTCCCAATTAAACATTCTGTGACCATTAAGTTCCCCTGCCTAACCCTCAGTTGCCTCGTTTCATGATTTATTGTTTAATAACTCGTTCTAATCCTGAATATGCATGAAATATTTGCCACTGGACGTTAAACAACAGTCAGTCAATCAACCTGCAACATGAACGCTTATTTAGCGATCTATTTGTGAAACGACAGCCTAATATCAACAATGTTTTAACGACAAAAAAACTCATGAAATACTCTTATAATAACCTGTGAAAAATAACAAAAAACGATGCTGAATACATGTGAAGTGATGTTAAATTATCCGCACTGTAAATATAATGACAAATCAACGCCAGTTGAAATTGGACCTTCCATTAAAATTAAGGTTCCCCTATTTTTTGCTGTGGGTCATGCAGTCAATGTGTAATAGTTTTGTATATGTTTGAATCACTCTATCAGCCTAGTTATTGTATCTAAATTTTGTATTGATTTCTCAGCTTGTTGTTGGGCGTCTTAAATGACAATAAACATAATTATTTGTTTGTTTGTAGGTTGATGGTCTATGGTGTAACTGTTTTATCACAATATTTCGCTGGAGATTAAGGTGTCTGATAGAAAACACAGATTTAATTTTATTATCTGCCTTGATCTTTATTAAATTACTTCATATCCAAAAGTTGCGAAACTTAACAATATTTTAGTTATAAGAACATAAATCAAAACAGATCTAGACAAAATAGCCTTAAGACGGCAAGAATATTAACTGATATCACATACCACCAAATTGTAGATATCAAAATGGATACACATTTTAGTATAAAGGTTAATTAAATCCCTAGTTTGGACCTAATTATTGTTGTCTTGGAATTGATTGATTGATGGACTGCTGCTTAACATCTTGCAGAAAAATTTTACCCATATGCAGAACAAGAACAAATCTTGGAATAAGGTAATGTCGACTTAAATAAATCACATGACATTAAACACCAATTTATATATACGTTCGAATCAAAGGAGTTTTACATTGCAAAGAAACTCTTCTAGCTTTCATGATATGTTTAGTGTCTGGGAGAAATAAATTATATGAAATACTCTGTAAATATCTGAACAGAGGCGATTACCTAACGAGGAACACTCGGATTATTATTATTATATAAATAATTGCTTCTCGTTTAGCCCATCTTCTAAAACAAATCTACAGCAAATTGATAAAAACGTGGGTATTTCAAACTCAATCTTTTATAGAAATGAGGTAAATAAATGTCGAAAATACAAAAAAAACAAACACATTTGGACTTATTACTTCTATAAACGTATTGATAAAGTCATATTTATAACATTATCACAAGTCAATTTCAATATTGTGTTCTTTGGAATCAATATTGACTCTATGCTCAATAAAACTATCAATCTAACACCTAATCCAGTCCGGCCTGTTTTGATTGATGTCTAAGCTTACATGAACCAGGCCCCCGAGGGCGGCCGGAGTATAGAAATAGGCCGTTCGGTTTCTCCGCCTGCAGGTAGAACCCCTGCTAAAGGGGCGTCCGTTAGTTCGAGCGGG
>JAULBM010284354.1:0-16385 GCA_032357055.1 Geukensia granosissima
AATTTTCTCGATGAAACGAACCTTCATGTTCAAACATTGGTCGTGACCGGGCTGATTGAAATGGTTATAAAGAGCCCGATACTGAGTATTCTTTGAATCATAACGATGTGTATTCATATTAAGATATCGAGATATTTTGATTTTTTTCACAAATCGATATTTGTCCGCGGAAAGTAACGGTTTGGAAATATAATGAAGATTTATATCTTTTGGTCGAAGGCAAGACATGAGATAAGCGTTTTTATACAAAATATAAGCCAAATTGCAGAAAGGGTTTCCGATTTAACACCTTTTTAAACAATAGTCGTAATTGTTGGCTAAAATATTACGTTATTCCGGTAAAGTCTTGAAATTTGAC
This sequence comes from Geukensia granosissima, assembly GCA_032357055.1. NCBI lineage: Eukaryota > Metazoa > Mollusca > Bivalvia > Mytilida > Mytilidae > Geukensia > Geukensia granosissima. The sequence continues at coordinate 359 of JAULBM010284354.1, forward strand.
AAATTAAAATTTCTTTCAGAATATTTTAATAATCCGGAATTAATTAACGTTTGGACCACCTTAAGCTCTTGTTTGATAAAATGTAGTGATGAACATTTTTGGTAGAGTCAAAAGGTTTTGAATTACAAAATTACTCCTGCTGAATACATAAGGAAACTTTTGGTATCTATATGTATCTATATGTACATTTCAAGGAGTAACCTCTCATCAGTGGCATTAGAACAAAATCATGGGAAGTCATAGATCCAAACATATATAGGAAATGGAGCACTCTAATTCAAACAAATCGAAATGAGAAGCCAAAGCCGACAGCAGGGACAACTACTAAGTACTTTACTTTTCGATGCCTCTTTTTAATTTAAGCAAATGCAGCAAATTTCTGTTAAAAATCCCTTGATAGATTTCATGACAAGTCTGACAACTGGGCTTTGAATAACCTCGGGTAAATGATCAACTGGCAGAGGCATCGACAAAATGGTTTCAAAATATAAAATTACAAATGTTAAATAAAATTGAAACAAAATTGGGTATGTTATATGTAAATTAAGAAACAGTATAGAGATATTCCTTAAAATTTCAAACAAATTTTGGAAATTATTATGAACGGTCACTATCATAGGTGAAATTGTTATGAACGGTCACTTTCACAGGAATAATCGTTATGAACGGTAACTATTAAAGAGAAAATTGTTATGAACAGTAACTATCATAGGGGAATTTGTTGTGAACGGTCACTTTTATAGGGTAATTGTTGTTAACGGTCTCTTTCTTAGGAGAAATTGTTATGAACGGTCAATACTATAGGGTAAATTGTTGTGGACGGTCATTATCATAGGGGAAATTATTATGAATGGTCACTGTCATTGGGAAATTGTTATAAACGGTTAATATCATAGGGGAAATTGTTATGAACGGTCACTATCGTAGGGGAAATTGTTATGAACGGTCACTATCATAGGGGAAATTGTTATGAACGGTCACTATCATAGGGGAAATTGTTGTGAACAGTCACTATCATAGAGGAAATTGTAATAAACGGTTATTTTAACTCCTAGCAAATCTCTTCATATAGGTCATGTACATGTAAATAAAGGCTTATTACGTCTTCCCACATGGTCCAAATGAACAACTTAGGCAAGAAGTAATCAACATCAATTTATTTTTCAATACAAGTCAAGAAAGAAAGCAGAGCTATGAGATAATTACTATATGGTTATAAATCGAGTAAGAATTGTTTTGATTTATACTATTTTTACGAATGTTGTAAATGTTAATCTGATTGGTCGATTTATGATATTGACGCCTTGGGATATATGTGATTTTTCTATCTTTTATACAACTTTACCTTATACGGTTGGTCGGGAAAAGTTTTTGTTCTTCTCATTTATTGGTCAATCAAAACATCTGGTTGATTGTACATATGTCGCAATAAATACATTTTCAGCTATCAATCATATGATAAATATTCAAATTGGGCTTAAGCAATCAAAATACCTCTTGGTCACATTCATTATGCTTAACGATATATCGGCAAAAAGTTGGTATCCATATGCCACATTTAGACTCCACATATCGCAGTTTTTTTTATTTCTTTTATCAAGTTGATGGCAAGAAATTATCCAAAGAACTCACTTTTAATAAATCACATCGAATGTTCTTTTAATAGTTGAATTTATCATTAGGGCAATGTTGTCTTGCTGCGAAGGTTGATATACGAAACGTCTGGATTACCAACTCAATTGAAACCTAATTTTGGTGGAATGGTCACTAGTTAGAGTTTTTTTAAATTATATCTGACTGTCCGAACTACAAAGAAAGATTGCCGACTTACCCCAACTTTGGTGGATGAATCTTGCCTCATCTCTGATTTTTATATATTAAGCGCTTATGAGCCTCTAATTAAACAAACAAAAAACATTTCATCGATTGTTTTTATTAATGGGGTAATTATTGAGAGCACAGATGGCAAACTTATACAGCTACACAACACTTAAAAAAATAGAGGATTGATAATCATATGTCGATTTTGTATTCATTTCGGAATTTTCTCCAAACCATAGGACTATGTTTTCCGTTTATTTTATTTGATATCAAATACACACAGCAGTGTTTTATTACTGGATCTGCCAAATGTTCCATCAGGTTTTTAATTCAATCCATACTACTAATAATACTATGGCATATATCAGATGCGAATACTAAAGAACCTCAAAGACCTGGTGGAATATTTAAATTCAAGATCACTTTCCTCTTGTAACAACATCATAACATTTGGCTTTTCCACACTTTAAACAACACACTTCTCAAATAAATACTTCAAGATCGGATTCATAGTTTTCTTTAAAAAAAGAAACAAGGAAACAAAAATATCATTGTCAGTAGACACAAAACATACTTCGCTCAACGGGACACAAAATCAAAAATACTAATCCACAGAAAAGAATGTTATAAAATGTTAAATGTCTTGATTGATATCATCTACGTTCAGTTGATAGTCTAGTTTACAGCAGATGATCGGCGTTCCAATGGACATTAATTGTGTTTATCTCCTCGCTGATCTATTTCTTCAAACTCTCTTAAAGAGCTGTCTCAGAATAAGGAAAGTTAACCAAAATCTTTAATTTCAGCTTCCGTTACATAGATGATGACTAAACAATTTACGATTCGGTGATGATCCTCACCTCATCTACCCAAATTAGCTTTAAAAAAAGAAACAACAGACACACCCAAGTCTGTTTCATACAACAATCCTTACTTGAATTAGACTATGGCAAAATGCTTCACATAAAACTATATGACAAACGTAATGACTGCAACATTTAAATAGTCAACCGACCCGGTGTATGGCGTATACATCTCCCAGCTCATACATTTTTTAGGAACATATGTCAAATTCAGTGAATTTCTAGACAGAGCTGAGTTGCTGAATAAAATAAACTGCTCAGACAGGGATATGTTTCTTCTCGGTTGAATTCATCACTCCAGAAAGGTTACTGTTCACACCTCAATTTTTTCGGTCGGTATGGAATATCCATTTCAAAGATGACGACGTTTTTCTGTGAAATTTCGGAGTTAACCAAATACATGCTGTTCGCTTTCTCCTTCTAGAGATTGTGATTTGGAAACGGACAATGCAGTGGGTGTTTATATAGAAACAGGAACGGCTTACTTTTCCGGACCACCTATATTCATCACCGGTACGTTAGTGAGGTCTGCATTGTTCGTAGTTTTGTAGTTGTTTTTAGTTTTACATGTTTATGTGTCATGTTGCGGCTTGTTCGTGATCTCGGGATTGCCCTGTTGATTTTCTCGTTTTTTTTTCTGAAATATCTCCTGTTAATTTCACTTACTACACAACGTTAGAGTTCTATGTGCATATTTTTATAAAAATAGGAGATGTGGCATGATTGTCCATGAGACAGCCACCCACCAAGTGACAGTAGAATTTTAACTTCTACAGGTCCCATTATGGCCTTCAACAATGAACCAGAGTCCACTTGTATTCCTGAAAGCAATTTGATGAGGACATTGGCAAACATTTTCTTATGTCCATTTTCATAATGATAGTGTTTGAATCAGTTGTTAATATTGATTGTTTATTTTTACGTAATATGGCAGTTAATTTTAGCCCTGAACAAAAGGTTGCTTGTTTATGTTACTCGTATTTAAATTGTTTTTAGTTCTGGGGAATAAGCTTATTTATTTAGCAGTTTATTTTTAACCAGCTTAAAGCATTCTGACATGAGGAGCTGTAGACACCTTTAAATCAGTGCGATTTCCCATCAATGCATCAAAATCGGTATTTTGTGATACATTTGGAATAGTGCGGAAAATAGAGAAATTTCGAATAGTGATGTGTGGAAGTCAGTTTGAATGAAACTTTAGTTCATAACCACAAAGATATAAGGTGTGCTATTATTTAATATTTTGATGGATGGTATGAGGGATCGTGGTCGTTTGGGTCTTTATTGCCGGGTTCTGTTACTTAAAGTTTATTACGATATTAATGTTTGGTATTAAAATCCCATAAGTTTTCTTTAATGCAAGTTTTTGTGTAGGGTACGAGAGCTCGAGAACATAAGGTTTCTTCAATGCCGGTATTGGTGTATTTTACTAGGGCCCATTTGGCTTCTTTACTGAAGGCTTCTGTCTTCGTATTTATCGGTCTTTTGTTTATTTCATGAGAAATCGTAAGCCTCAATCCCGGTATTCGTAAAAAGTATGAGGTGACAATGCTGGATTTTTGATTTTGTAATCATGCCCTTTCTTAATTTTATTGCTGGTGTTGCTGAACGAAATGCGGGATGGTAAAATATGGCCACCCTACAAAACCCTACAAAAACAGGGTGAGTTCAGATGCTCTGGAAAGGAAAGCACACCTGCTCCACTAGTGGCACCCCTCGTGTTAATCAGTAATCAAAGCCGGTGTATAGTCTCTATCGATGTTTTTTACAACCAGCAAAGGAACGGATTTGTAGTCATGACAGTGGGACAATATCCACTGTCATTTGTAAAATGGATTTTCCAACCGGTAAACTTAATAATGATGGCAATGCACCGTAAAATTTCCGGAGTGATGACTCTATTCTCTCCCTGTGAAAAATTTGGTTCAGTACTCCTGCTTCAATAGTGGCATCCCTCGTGTTAATCAGTAATCAAAGCTGGTTTATAGTCACTATCGATGATTTTTGCAACCGGCAAAGGAAAGGATTTGTAGTCATGACAGTGGGACAATGTCCACTGTAATTTGTAAAATGGATATTCCAACCGGTCAACTGAATCAAGATGGTAATGCACCCTAAAATTTCCGGTATGTTGAATCTAATCTCTCCCTGTGAAACCCTTGGTTCTGCACTCCTGCTTCAATAGTGTCCCTCGTGTTAATCAGTAATCAAAGCCGGTGTATAGTCACAATCGATGTTTTTTTATAACCAGCAAAGGAACGGAACGGATTTGTAGTCATGACAGTGGGATGATGTCCACTGCCATTTGTTAAATGGATATTCTAACCGGTCAACTTAATCATGATGGCAATGCACCGAAAAAATTTCGGAGTGATCACTAATTTCTCCTTATGAAACCCTTGGTTCAGTAGCAGTAGCTTTCTTGTCAGCTCCAATTAATTTCGTTATAATATATAACCAATAAATTTCGTTGCAGTGTATAATATTTATGAAATTGTAAGCTTTTGTTAAATGTATGGATACGGTATCGAAATGGTTCTTTATTACCGGTTTCGTTGTATTGTAAAATTCGGGGTATGTTATACGTGACCGCCGTTACGTTCAATATTTTCTTTTAATGATCAGTCACGTTTTAACTACACCTTTGTTCTACAATAAATCCTATAAAAACAAACAGCTTTATTTTGAGCGAGAAAGAAATATAAACAAAACAGAGCATTTTAAAGGTTTTTTATTCTTTTTGGGGCAATAAGTCGGAAATAAAGACAACCTTGTGAATGAGGCCTACAACATTCTCTATGTTTATACACATAACTGACATGATAGAAAAATTCAGCTCAACAACGTTGATTTGTGTATTAGACATATCATTTAAAACAACAGAAGGATTTCATTGATAACCATAACTTTGAAATGTTTTTTCGGAATTTACTTGTTCTATGCTCTAGTCGTTACTTAGACTTAGTACCTCATAACACGTAATTTCTGTAATTGGGCACAACTCGAATGCCCACATTATCACGGACAAGGAATAATTATACATAATGAGACAAATACATCCAGTTAAATTCGTAAAGAAATACCCAAAATCATCACTGACCTTCGGGAATTTAATTTATTAGTTTCCAAATGTAGATAAATATTAATGCGATGGAACTTTAAAAAAATGATAGACCTTTAAACGACACTTAAATTCTGGCATGACATATTTACATTAAACAAAATTTTTTTCTACATATATTTATGAACTTCTATCATCAACATGGTTGTGACAAAATTATCAGTTTTATGGTACAAAAGGTCTTTATTGTATTCAACTGATTTTAACACTACCGTTGAGTTTAGTTCACTGATTTCATGTTCATTGTAAGATACTCACTATTGATTGAAAGATACGACAGCGGATGGTCTTCCTGTCAAGTTTAGTTCCTTTGGCCACGGGAGGATCTTTGTTGTCTGATCGGAACAATAATTACCATCCATTTCTATAAAGAATGGACGCGAAATGTTGAAACCTTATACGGAACTTTCTAGCGGTTCTGACTTCCTGTGCTAAGAGGTTTCGGTAGATTTATTATTAAAAAGATTTTGAGGATATGTGGTAGACAGAAATCGTTAAGTCAGAAGACAAACAAGATCACGGCTGAAGTGAAAAAAAAAACAAAGTTGACACAACACTTAAAACTATAGTTATTGTCTTTTAACAGAGATTATGCTTATTTCCAAAACTGGTATCATTGATTTCGATTTTGCATTAGATTCTAATACATCTTTGCCTTTCGTCTCACTTGGGTATCATAAAGCTATCATTTCCATAAGATCTGTTAAATGTACGCAAATAATATCCCTTTAAAAAAAATATGTCATATAAATAGAAAAAGTGCAACCTTGCCTTAATACCCAGTATATACATGTTAGCTGGAGCACCTGTGTATCGTCATTCATTTTCTGAGACGGTGAGCTGTGCTTGTGAACGCATTACCTAAGAGTTACATGCTATGAAATATTAAAACTTTTTTCGTTGATTTGATTTTTTAGGACGTTGTCCAGAAAAACCGTACCTTGGTTTATTAATACCGGTACGATATTATTCCGTTCATTGTTTTGTTATACCTGTAAGTTTTTACCTGTATACACGTGTGGTGTGTATTTTTACACAGGTGTCCTGTTTACGACTTTGTCGGAACATTTTTGATTTTGTCAGTGAGTTTTATTTTGTATTAGGACTACGACTTTATAGGGTTCGTTTGTTTCCAAATCCACTTAATGGCCGATTATGATGACCTCTTGTTACAAGAAGACTCTAACGTATATAATTGCAATGATGAGTCTACTGAGTCCACCGAAGTTGTTAAAACTAGGGCTTGCACACAAACTCTTTATTCAGATTTGGCTATTGACGCCCCTGAAAAACCAAGCGCAAGAGTCAAAGAGGGTCTGCTGTGGTTAGCAGAACTGGCAAAGCAGTAAAAAAGAAGGTAAAAATCCCATGTGAAGTACAGCCTGCGAAATGGCCGAAGTTAAAAGCAAGAAATCTGCTTTCTCTTTGTCAGATATCACTGAATTAAAAGACAAAATTGGCATGAATAAAATGTTGGTCTCCCTTGTAACTTTAACTAATACTATCCAAAATTTGGTCACTGCACAAAGTAAATCAGGTTTGAATTTAGATCAGTCTGTAGGTCAAAACACTTGAAAGGGCACGAATTTTTCTGTTACGCCAGTCTCGGCTACCAGTCAAACAGTGGCTTCAGCTCATGATGTTATTTCTAGTCATAATGTGTTATTACAGATGCCTGAACATTCTAATAACGCAGGTGCTATGGGTTCACCCGTCAGATTCTACCAATAGACACTAATTTGGATGAAAGTGAGTCTTTCCAAGATTTTGATTTGGATTACTTGAATGATTATCCACCATCTTCAGGTAGATCGCCAAGTGCGCATTCTAGTAGTTTCGACCAACAAGCTGCATTTCAAGAAGCTTTTTGTGCTCCTTCTACTGAGACTTATGTAGATGACAATAACAACCCCCAGGTTGACGATTTTACTTACTGGGATATCCATCAACTACAGGCGGAAGAGAAAACTAGACCTTAAATTTCACCAGGTTTGGCTAAAGCAGTTAATGCTGCAGTTACTGTTCACTCTTCTAAGAAAAATATTCAGGATATTGAGTCTAAATATTTTCGTCCTATTTGTAGGTTTCTTGGTAATCCAAAGGTTAATCAAGAAGTATGGAGAAATAGCCATTCACAGGATTTATCTTTCAAGAGATCCAGAAATCTTTAACCTTTGGTCTACTACCGTTTGTTCAAGCGGCGGGAAAATGTGTCAATATGAAGGAACCCCTTGATCATCAAGTTGTGAGATACCTGCTGTCAGATGGCATTAGTTTGATTGGTCATGGTTTGTCTTACAAACACCGTTCATTGCTAAGACCTTATATTACCATTGAGAGCCTCAGACTCCATTATAAGAGTGACCCTCATCCTTCACATCCTAAAGATATGCTTGGACGAGGGTACATTATACTGTATGAATAAATAAACAAATAAATAATTAAATGCCTTGATCATTTGGGCGTTACTTTATCGTCAGATGCAAAATGATACAATCATATTGATAACATCGCTTAAAGGGTATCAAAAAACAGCTTAGTTTATTACGTAAGTCCAGTTATATGTTTATGCTTCTTGTTTGTCATGTCTGTCTTCCGATTTTACAATGTCTGTCTGCCCCTTTGGTATTTTCTAATTTCTTTTACACGTAACTTGTATTCGTCTAATATTTGAATATTGCTTCAAAGTCTTGGATAATTGTGGCTTAGTCTGCTCCAATTTACTTGCAAGTTACAGTTAGAGCCTGCAAGGATTGTTACAGGCAAACCGATTTTTACTAAAATTGAACAACTTAATGAGGAAACTAGATGAAAAACCATTTCCGAGTGACGAAAATTTATCGAGAAGATAATACCGCCAACCGCCAACTCTACAAAGAATTACATCATATCATCTTACATTGTCTAATAATCAGCTCAGATGGCATGGTTCCATTTTGCAGACTGTCGCTTACGATTGCATCATTTATACCCTCAACAATAAAAGTGTGGAACAGACTTCATCCATCCATTTATGATATTGATATAGGGTTTGGTTTAAAAATGTCCATTAGAAATAATCTGAGCAAAACACCAAAATATATCTTTTATAATATCCTAGAAAACAAAACGTTAATATGTTTATTTTCGATGTTCATCTTTGTTTTTAAATTGTGATTTATTCAATGTTGACATTTTGTCAATTCCAGCCTGCCATGGCAGAGCACTACAAGAGGATAACAGAAATTATTTCATTAATTGCTCCCTATATAATGATCATCGTGCAACGTTTGATACCAGAAAAATATTATTATTAACGTTGATTTGCTTACACATGAAGTTTTAAAGTATATTAAGCGTTCAAGAAGTTTTACTTTTTATAGATTTGAAACGTGAATCATACGCATTTGTCGTCGTACTCGCTCAGTAATGTTTCGATTTTCTTGATAATTATGTTTATCCAAATTGTATCTTTATAATCTGTTATCATTGCATGTATAAATGGTTACAGTTTGCATGCATGCTTTACGTATAACTATTTTATTGTTTAGTTCTTATTAGGAAGCAGACTACATAAGTTGTTCAAACTTTGTTTTATATTTGTTTCTTTGTGGGCAAATAAAATTACCATAAACTACACTAAAGCTTGAGTAACAAGAACAATACAAAACCAAGGTGAATTCAGGTGCTCCGAAAGTAGTGATCACCTCCTCCTTCACTAGGATCACCCTTCGTTTTACTCCGGTATTTGAACAGCTTTGTAGACATTACAGTGGAAAGATATCCACTGAATTTGTGAAAGGATATATCATTCTGGTCAGCAAATTCATGATGGTGACTTTAAGTTTCTCGGAGTGATGACTAATCTTTTCAGGAAAAATACTTGGTTTTGTACCTTTCGTGTCGATTTTTGCTCTCTATTGTAAGAAATTAAGTAAACTTTTGTTAATGACCTTACATATATCCTTCCCTTTAATTTAGTCCCATTTGACTTGCGTTTTGATATTGTAAAATGTTCTAAGTAATCTAACCTCGCATTGCCTTTGGCAAGGTGAGACAGCGATCTAGAATTTAGAAAGATCAGTATTGAGACATGTCTTGCCTGTTATCTATTTGCCTAGTAAGACAAAAAAAATATGAGACAGGTTAAAATGAGTGGTATTTACCACATCCTTACAACAATCAATGCAGGAAAGCAAAGATGGAATAGTTAACCTATCGATATATAAGTTATAAATATAAATTAAAAACTGTTAGGGAGAAGTATTGGCCGATAGGAATGGTACTAAAATTCTGTAACAAAGTAGATTTATGAAAGTCAGATACAAGTATGGGAACCTTTAAATGAAATATTCTACCAAATATCAAATGGCTGTGATATGTAGCTGTTGGGTATTATACGACCCTGACGAAAAGTCGGACTGACAGAAAAAGGGTAAAACAGTATACTGTTTTCAGAGCGAGGGCAAAATTTAAAAAGGTGTGCTATACATACCTTTTGAAAACGAGTTTGTGAAAATATAGGTTATTTCTGTTTGGCGAATAAGAATGAGAGCCGAAATAAGCATTAATTACATGTATTCCTATAATTGTTGCAACGTTCATTCTTGGCGATACTAAACCACAATTTTTCGATTCTTTAAAGCCACTATATTGATCAAAGCTGCCAAACACTTGACAAGTACCTGCCTTGAAATCATTGACAAAAAAGCAGGCGTTTAATTGCTCTGGTTTTTTTTTATTAGTCAGGTAGAAGTTTTTGCTAGTATATGTATTAAACTGTTGGTAAAAGTTTAACCTGAACATCAATATCGCTGTAAATTCAGAAGTTTTTAGTTATTATAAGTGTTTTTTTTAATTTTTTGTCTGTATCGGATTGTTGACATTGGTCTTGTATGACGTCGGCGGCATGTTTATAACATTTTTACAAATACGGTCAGAACAAACCCACGGTTGAACCAATTACAAATATAGCACCGAATAGCATTGAATATGGATCACTGCACAATAGTTGATAATAAAAAAGGCTGCCCAATTTTGTGCTTTATATGGTGTCACTGTATAAGATCTTACCAGGAATTCGAAGATACTGCAGGGCAGACAGAAATCGTTAAGTCAGAAGACAGACAAGACCGTGGCCAATAAAATGAAAGGAAAGACAAACATAGAACACACAAAAACTACACTGAAAACTTAAGCTGGAGTAACACGACCCCAACAAAAACCAGGGTGAGTGCAGATGCTCCAAAAGGGTTCGCAACTCCTGCTCCACTGGTAGCACCCGTCTTGTTACTCAATAAACAAAGCCTGTGTATAGTCACAATCGATGCTAGTCAGAACCGGTATATGAAAGGAATTGTATTCACAATAATGGGAAAATATCCATTGGCATATATTTCACACTCTCCTTTAGAAATATACGGTCTGATAAATAAACTGATCAACACATAACGTTCAGAACCACAAGAAGTTGAAATGTAGAAAACACTCAACCGATCAACTTTTTTCAGACGTATTTAAATACATCCATGATAAAATCTAACACATCAGGTTTAAAACCGATGGTACTTAAATAACTGATAGGCCTTTAAACGACCCTTAAAATATACATATTTACATTAAAAAGCCAAAATTCATCTCCATATACCTATGAACTTAGAGTTGTTGGGTTGGGTCTTTTTTGCTTTTGACTGAAGTACAAATTTTTATAATAAAAAAGGTTTTTATTGTCTTCAGCTGATTTCCCCACAACTGTTGATTTCAGTGCACTGTTTGATGTTCTCCGTAAGATACTCATTATTGATTGAAGGATAAGACAGCTGATGGTCTTCTTGTAAAGTTCATGTCAAGTTCTTTGGCGAAGGGAGGATGTTTGTTATCTTATCGGAACAATATTAACTATCCATCTCTGTACAGAATGGACGCGAAATTTAGAAACCTTATCAGGAATTTCCAGCAGTTTTGATAGATTTATTTATAAAAAGATTTTGAAGATATCAATGTGGAAGAGAGAAATCGTTAAAGGAATTCGAAGATACCAAAAGGGGCAGACAGAAATCGTTAGGTCGAGGACAGACAAGACCATGGCAAACAAAATGAAACGAAAGACAAACATAGAACACACAACACTACACTGAAAACTAAAGCTGGAGTAACACGAACCCTACAAAAACCAGGGTGAGTTCAGGTGCTCCGGAAGGGTTAGCAACTCCTGCTCCAGGAATTTCAGAAGAGAGTATTTATATTGTTGTTTAATAACTACAACAGGCATTTGTCCACTCAAGGTTGAAATTATCCCTCCTTAAATTTTGTGGTCGTCACTATGAATTTGTTGATCTCTATGGTATCAGTGCAATTGTGGACCTATAACCGGTAACTCAAGAATAAGATTTTACTCCTTTCCGATTTAATTATCTTTTATTAATTAACGATTAATTCCAGGGGGTTCCCCGGTAAGTGCTATGTAAGGGACAGAGATTGATAACCCTTCCGGAGCACCTGACCCAACTCCAGTTTAGTAAGATGTTCTATGGGTCTAAGCCTTTGTTCTTTTTGTTACATTTCTGTCTGCCCCTTTAGTATCTTCGAATTTCTTTCAAATATTAATGTCCTGATAATCTTTTTAAGCTCATATCTTACTAAATAAACCTGTATTCAATGACCATCTGTCTTGCCCAAATTTCAGACGTTACTTGGAAGGTCAAGTAAGACAGGATTGATTTACATGCAAATTTTCAAGATCATCAAAATAAGTTCAGTGGTTAAAATGGTGATATGTTCATGTTTGATGTTTTGAGATATTGATGTTTTTATATATTTTTTATTCTTTAGATTGTTGCTAACAAGAAAAATGGGATAGATGTTGATAAATGGGATTATTTTGCTCGAGACTGTCATGGTTTAGGAATCAGAAACAATTTTGATCATAACAGATTTATAAGCTTTGCTAGGGTTGTGCAAGTGAACGGTGAATTGGAAATCTGTACAAGAGATAAGGTACAGTGAAATATTTATATTCAAATACTTTAGTTTAATGACAATAGGATGTTTTAATCATTTTTCAAGGTGCATTGATATTCATGTATTCATATATTTTGCAAAATTTATTGAAATGGTGAATTAATCTGTGTTCTTGTAAACAAAACATCAAAATTTCATTGTTTCATTCCATATTTTATTACCGAAAAGATATTCAACAAACAACATTTTGTTGAATAGCGTACAGTTTTGTGATTGCATGTATTGTTCAATCATGTATGATTTACATAATACAAAATTACCAATGTTAAATAAATATGGAAAATGTAGGTAAATGCGATTTGTACACCTCAAGGAATAACCTCTCATCAGTAGCATTAAAACCGAAACACAGGAAATCAAAGATTCAAATATAGCAAAAGAAGTACTCAAATCCAAACAAATCGAAATGGGAAGCCAAATCCGACGGCAGTGACAACTACTAAATAGACTGTTGAAAATATAGAACAACAACTATTGTAAATGCCTTAATTTCACTGCGTACGAAGCGCTTTTCTGATAAATGTTTATCAGGCTTGGGACCAAACATTGGAAAACTGGGAATAGAAAGTTATAGAAATTAATTTGATACAGAATAAATACAGTAGGAAGAATTTGAAATATATAAGTACTCACATACAAGAACAGACAAAATTAAAACCAATTCCATAGTTGCGATAATCCAGCTTGATATGGTTTTTTTTTATCTAAAAATCTCTAGCGACTATTGCGGGAAACAATACTTTTATAAATTTGATTAAATCTGTTTCCTTAAAATTTAGTTTTAATGACATCAGTTTCGTATACTCTGTATTACATGAAAATTTTAATTGTTTCATTTTCCTCATATAAGTATATGTGGGACAGAATAGCGGAAGAAAGGTTGGACATGTTTGTGCTTATTCAAAGCTATGAAGTAGTATTTGATTATATATTTGTAACATTTCATTATAAAAGCAGACAGGAAATGATTCATGCATTTCAAAACCCCACCGAAATTAATCTTGTCTTTGGTTGTCATGTGAGCTTTGTACATTTAAGATATAATTAAATTACATAGATTGTAAATGAATATAGGCTTTTGCAAGAGTTATTATTCTTGAATTGGTTGATTTCTTAGGAAAATAATTGCAACATATGAAAGGTTTCTCAAAATGCAAATATTGACTACCAAATGACTATAATCATATTAACATATACGAGGTATGTAGTTTGTTTATTTGTTTGATTATTTGATTGGGTTTTAAAGCCACTTTCAACATGCAATGGTCAGATTACCGATGTATGTAGTTTGTTTGTTTGTTTGATTATTTGATTGGGGTTTAAAGCCACTTTCAACATGCAATGGTCAGATTACCTGGTATTATATAGTGCAATATATCAAATGACAAAAGTCCAGTTAACCGTTACGTATTCGCACAATTACGACGCAATGTGATGGAAGTCGTATTTTTCTATTGATCATTCACAATAATTTGTTCATCCGATTAGCACCAAACCGAATTGTAAGCATCATGATACAAGTTTCCCAATGTTGAATAAATATGACTGCGTTATATGCACATTTTAAAGACGGCAAACAGTATTTTCTTTATGTTCTAGTTCTTAAGACAGCTCAAATCGATATTATCGTCAATATTATATCGATATTCTGCGCACGTTACGGGTTCAAAAATTACTGTATTGTACAATCTTTGAAACATTTTCAAATCAAAATAAGGTAGATTGCCCTCGTCTTCATTCAAAGTTCAGAAACATTGGGGTTGAAAGAGATATAGGACTACTTTCACCAGTGGCATTTCAAAAGTACAGCTATCTTCTAAATGTTATCGAATGCCATTGAACATCTAGTCAGATTGAATAGATAAATTTTATAATGCTTCCCTTATCTTACCAACATCTTTGCAGTTCATAACCCGACTTCTCAAAATACGCTTCTAACGCTCTTATCATAGAACATAACCTTTTAATGGAGCTTATCAAGACAGTAGCCATTGCCATTTTCTAGATTTAAATTCTGTTTCACAAGAAAAAAACTAAAAATGAAAGGTAAGAAATGAGAGACGATTTCTTATCTCCTATATAAGTTTTCCTTTGGTTGACGAGGACGGTTTTTGAGCTACTTCATACGATGCTTATTTTGCTCGTAATGCAATGTTAAAGTTTAATTAAGTAATCATAATTAACCCCTAAATTGATGAGTCAGGGATTCCGTAACCAAAAAATAAGTGAAATCATTTACTAAAGTGTAGCAAAAATATATATAAAGATGTAATTTTAAAGTTCGGCTTCATCTGAATAAGGCTGATATCCAACGGGATATCAGAACCAATAACAATTTTATGGAAATGTTGCAAGTTAATTTCAACACAACCCAAAGAATTTATCAGACACTAGAATAAACTTTTCCTTACAAAAATATTTTAAGGTCTTTGAATATTTGTCTGCTTTGGAATCAGCATCTAGTTTCTACTAAATAATTTACATCAAAACTACTTTTAGTCAAATTGTGGTACATTTTGTTCTACGTGCTATCGATGATTTTTATTTTGGCTTACTTTCTTCTGCTTAAGATGAAGATCGCTTTTAAAACCCCTGCAACCAGCCTCTGGAAAGAAAACAGACAGCTAAAATGCATGCACATGTATGTCTCTGGAAAAGCGGAGAGCTTTAGATTTTCCGAAAGTGGCCGTGGCAAAATATACAGTGCAAACTTTATATTTATTTATTTGCACAAGTTACACCCATATCTATAGGTCAGTGGCTACATACAGGGGGACTATCCGGTTAATCGGAAAATGTGGTTCGTGAACGATTGTTAATTGGAAAATGTGAACCGTGAACGATCCTGGTAATAGTTCGTAAACGATTTCATTGACACTGAAACATGCTTGTCATGCAGGTCTGTCATATTTTTCATATCTTTAACCAAAATTCTCTTCGTAGTTCCATTTTGTTTCATTTCAGTTGGGTATTTATCATGTTAGAAAACATCACGATTTCATATCATTTTAATAATTTGGTCAGAAAGTTGTACATCAGACGATCAAATGTGTCGTCTGCAACACATTTTTAGTTCAATTTGATTATGAAATATGCTTTTTAATATAAAAATAATATAAAATGGATCCCGATTTGATATTTTAAAGTACAAAAATACTTTACAATTGTTAAATCACTGATTTCATTTAAGAATAATACAATAGTTATAATTTGCAATTTATTG
>JAULBM010284364.1:0-16385 GCA_032357055.1 Geukensia granosissima
CGCCCCTTTAGCAGGGGTTCTACCTGCAGGCGGAGAAACCGAACGGCCTACTTCTATACCCCGGCCGCCCTCGGGGGCAAAAGTAAATATTCTTACCTGAGGTACTTTTTACATGATATCGGATTATTAAAAAAAGAACACTGCAAAATAAGTAAATGAGGGAACATTTTACAGTCTGATATATAAAAGTTTTTTCGTGGCTATATTCCGTGTCAAATGAGAATTCTACTAGACTTAAGATGGTAAAACTTTGAGCAAAAACTGTGCTCTCGAGTTTTGATGGCAACTGAAAACATGTCTGGAAAACGCTCACACTAATCCGTCTTGAAATCGTTCGCTTTCTTGTGCATTGATACATTGTTAATTTTAGACTAAAACAGACATGTTGCATCAAATGATGGTATGTAAGGTTAAAATAGTTTTAAATTAATTAAAGGTAACATTCAAAGTTTAAAAGTTAATTAAATCTGACGAGTTAAATTAAGAGTTTCAGCTGAAGATGTTAACATGGAAAATGCCGCCTCAAAATAAAATAAAAGAATCAGAAGCTTTTCCTGACATAGTTGTGAAAGGTGATCCAGGTTGTAGAGATGAATTGTGTTTATGTTTTCAAGGTAATTATATTCTATTTGCTGTAGCAATTATAAATTTTATTGAATATCTTACTATATTTTCTCATTTAAGCATGTAAGCTGCCTTGCTAATGTCCTAAAATGATTTGTATCGCTTTAAGGATTTTTTATATTGAAACAAAATTTGCATAAAAATGGAGGGATAATGTGGTTGTTCTTGAGAAAAACGGAGTTGGAGGTTTGGCTGTTTTCTGGATTTTCCATACATTTTCTCTTAGTAGGTTCTGTCTTAATCCTTAAATAAATCACAATTATTTCTTAACAACCTTTAAACGGATTAAAGTGTAGTTGATGAAGTTATGAAAAGAAAAGAAGGGTCACTAAGCAAAAATGTTGTTTCTTCGAAAATATAAAACCAACAAAAGGCTGAACACGAGCTGCAATAATCCATAATATTTTAAATATATAAACGAGATACAAACTTACATGGGTATTTTGAAACTTTATTTAATAAACCTCACTTTGAATTAAGGAAATAAATCCATAGAGCTTCGATGGTTCAGGGGTAAAGTTATTCATAATTTCATAGGACAGGCTCTGAAACGTTAATAATTATTTTCAGATGCGAGTTCAGACGAAACAGTCCAAGAGATTAGTAAAGCGTGTCTTGAAACATTAGATGAAAATCAACCATCTCTTGCCACGTTTTCTGGAATAGTGATACCAAAGAGTAAGATTCTAACAACGAAACACTTGTTAACATATCATTTGAATAAAGCGACATGGCAAAGCAACACAACGAGTGCCTTCTCATATATGTGTGTCATAGTCGCAAATTATACACGTAAACAACGTCACACACAATTGTTTGTTACTACATGTCGTTTTATAAAGAAAAATTACAAAAATTGGCTGAATTCGGAAGACCTAATATTAGAGATAAAATTTGGACACTGTATTTGTTTCGCTTGCTTTTGCAGCTTGTTAGAGGGGCAGGGCCATTGTATTTCTACCAACTGAGTCAAATATCAAAAACCTGAATGCAGAAAATCTCAGATCGCAGGACATAACTAAGGGTTAAGGAGTTTATTATTTCCGTGACAATGAGATGGGACATTACTTATACAACTGTATAAGCAATATCAATGATCAACCATTTGTGGTCACTCCTAAACTTACCTTATTACAAACTCGAACGTAACAAATTCAGGGTCATTAGAGCATGCCTTGGCTTAAGGACAGAAAGTTTACAGCTCCATTTAAATGATATGGGACATTACTTTTGTCAGACTTGACTGACATGAAATTAATCAAGCAATGTTTTACAGAAATTTGCTTCCTTTTTTTAAAATTAAAAAACTCTAAAATACGGTAAGTCCTCGAAGAGTATTGCACTTAGTAGTTGTTCCTGTCGTCGGATTTCCATTTCGACTTTTTGGGATTTGAGTGCTTCTTTTGCTATTTTTGGACCTTGGACTTCCTACGTGTTGATTTTAATGTTATTGATGAGAGGTTACTCCTTGAAATGTACATATAGCATACGAAAATTCTCCAGATTTATTCAAGATGGGTAATTTTGTATTTTGAAACCACTGGGTCGATGTCTCTGCTGGTGGAACGGGAGTCCCCGAGGGTATCATCAGTCCAGTTGTCAGAAGTTTTACAGAAATTTGCTGCATTTGTTAAAATTCAAAAATTCTAAAATACGGAAAGGCCTCGAAAAGTATTGCATTGAGTAGTTGTTCCTGCCGTCGGATTTGGCTTCCCATTTCGATTTTTTGTTTTGGATTTGAGTGCTTCTTTTGTCCCCGAGGGTATCATCAGCCCAGTTGTCAGACTTGGCTGACATGAAATTTATCAAACAAAGTTTTAAAGAAATTTGCTGCATTTGTTAAAATTCAAAAATTCTAAAATACGGAAAGGCCACGAAGAGTTTTGCATTTAGTAGTTGTTCCTGCCGTCGGATTTGGCTTCCCATTTCGATTTTTTTTGGATTTGAGTGCTTTTTTTATTTCTATACCTTTGATTTTTTATTCTAATGCTACTGATGAGAGGTTACTCCTTGAAATGCACATATAGCATACGAAAATTCTCCATATTTTTTAAACATTGGTAATATTGTACTTTACCTTTCTATACTCAAAAGCTTCGGTAAGCACTCAGCTTTACTACTTCACACAGAATGAGGTTATGGAAGGTCAAATGGCTCTTAACCTCTCTGTTAGAGTATTAATTGTTGCGGATTTAATCTTCTGTATAAGATCGAAGGTTCTATTTGTCGCGAATACTGCTTATTTTTTTAAAATGTTTAGTAAATTAAAAGCATTTAGCGTGTACATCTTTTTGTTGAAATATTGTTACAGCGAAGACGGCGAATATTATTACTCTTACAGTGTTGTTTGGGGGCAGCTTTTCAGCCTTGAAATATAACCATTCAGAAGAAATGGGAAGAGCTGATAGCTATAATATGTATAAATATATAAATCGGATTTTTTTTAATTCGGTCTTTTCTAAAAATTTGAGAATAATTTCCGTTTTTTTTTTTGGAGGAATTTCGACTGATATGCGAATCCTCCTGACCTGACTTTCAAGTCCAATGTTTAAATTTAAAAAATATACATGACTTAGACTAAGGGGGGAAAATGGATACTTTCAATGGAAACGAAACTATGTACAATGAAAATACAAAAAGGCTTCGAAACATATTGCACTTAGTAGTTGTCCCTACCGTCGGATTTGTCTTTCTATTTCCATTTATTTGGTTTTAAAACTTCCTTTACTATGTTTAGATTTCGGGCTATCCAATGCTACTGATGAGTGGCTACTCTTTGAAATGTACATAAAAAAATTAAAATTCAGCATTTTTATTCAATATTGGTAAACGTCTATTTTATATATACAACTGCATACGTAATTCATTGATCACCTTTAAGCAGTTCCTTCTTAACTGACCTTTACATAAAGTTTTCAAACCATTGCACCATGGCTGGCTTAAGAAAAAGGGCTGAAATATCAACATAACAAAAATGCTAATAAAAGTCCACACAGAAAAACAATAACTTACTATAAAAGAAATTTTCTTCTAAGGAATAACAAACTTTAACAATTGTTGACTCCCTAGCTGACGCTGAAATTGACAAAACTGTACGAATCTCGCCTTTCACGATATTCATCGCAGGCGAGGCAAAAATTACATAGATGGTTGTCTTCAATGCATATAGTTGGATCTCTTTGATCTAGCATAGACCTTGCCTTCATCGCAATGATGCTTCAAAGCAAAATTAAAAATGTTTTGACTTTGTTCAGAACATGTATAATCTAAATGTTCGCACATTACTTGATCAGATGCTAATAGCTTATTTCTGTTGCTTAACTCTCTGAACGGAGGGAGAGAAACAAGAATGGTCAGTCTGAAGTGTTAAGACAACGAAAAATGAATAACAAGACGGAGATGATTAACGACAGACACATGCACAACATGACCAAAACACAAATAGCTTTTTCCCAAATACTAGAGCTGAACCCAGTTGATCTCGATGGGTTTGGAATTTCCGCTTCTTTAGAGAAAGAACACCGTCTCAATGTCAAGTAAATATTTCATGAAAAATGTGTGCTTTTTCCCTGTATTTTAATCGCAATTTTAGTAAATATGAAAAGAATATGAAAAAGTAGCTATCAAATCTCTATAAGATACCGAAAAATCTAAAAGTCTCCACAAGGCCTTCGATGATGATGAAAGTCCGCCTTTTCTGACGACCTATTAACCGCTCTGATTAAGTGACAACTAAGTGTGCGCTGATTTAATAATGAAACACTAAGTTCCAACCATTTGAATTTTGGGGGTTTAAATTTTCCCCAGTTCATGCAAGACATTTTTGGGGCTAGATTGTTTTTCTAAGGGAAAAATGTTCAGCCAGATTTTTTTTTAAATTTAAAGTCAAACTAAGCCAGATTATTAAATCAATGTTTGCTGGACGAGCCTTTTCGTACAGAATGCATACTACAGAAAAGTATATTTAGGATTCGACATTACCTGATGAATAATACCATAACATATTCTGCATGATCTTACATTTGGTCGTCTTCTATGGCGTTATAGATAGGTCATTATTCCCGGAATAACAGATCATTAAATTGGTGAGAAAAAAATATATGTTTCAATAAAATTCTTCTTTGATAGGTGGTAAATACAAATGCTTTGTTCGATCTATTGACCATCCAGATGAAGTCCTGTCTGAGCTTGTGGAAATAAAAATATGTATGTACTATTTATTTATTAAAATTGTAGAATATTTTATTCGAGATTTAAGTTTACCTTAATTTTTTAAGTTTCCTGTTTGTGTTAATTTTCCAAGTTTCTTAGGTTGAAATTATTTCTTTGTAACAATTTTGACAAGAATTAGATCATGTTAGCTATCTCGCTGTTATTTTATTGACAACAACTTTGAAATTCAATGTAAAGAGTCACCAAACATCTATAGATTCCCTTTCTGTTTGGCTTATTTGGGCTTAATATGTTTCATGAATTATACGAGAACTGATTTTATTATGCGCTTCATTGCGCTCGCTGGAGACCACGTTGACCGTATTTATACAAGAATGTCAATTTTATGTATATAGTTTTTTACAGTTTTTTTTTCATACTCAATCAATATTTTATACATACTTTGTTTTTAGTGCCGTTGTCAACTTTATCGTCAGAGATGCAAAATGCGTTTACAGATATGGAAGAGATGTTGAAAGACTTGCAGGAAAAAATATAAACGATTAATCAGCTTTTTTTTTTTATAAATGTCATATATACAAAAATGCCGTTATCTACATAAAGAAAATGATGCATTACGATTTTGTTTTGTTTTTATTCAGAGCAGCGTTCCAGCAATAATTCTTTTAACCCCATTCTTGTTCCTTTAAAAAACAGTTGGTTTAGATCACCCAAAATCAATACCAACCTTTTTTCTTGTAACAATTAAAGGCTCAAAATGCTGAGCATCAATCGTTCACTTGACATCGTGTCTAATCAGAAACAAACATAAACTGGCTAGTACTGGCTATGGTTGTGGCTAAACTTTTTAAAATACAAAATTACCAATGTTAAAAAAATATGGAAAATTTAGGTATGCTATATGTACATTCCAAGGAGTAACCTCTCATCAGTAGAATTAGAACCGGACATAGGGAGTCAAATATTAAAATATAGCAAAAGAAGCACTCAAGTCCAAAATAAAAAATCGAAATTGGCAGCCAAATCCGACGGCAAGGACCACTACTAAGTATTTTACTTTACAAAGCCTTTCCGTATTTTCAGTGTTTCAGAATTTTAGCAAATAAAGCAAATTTCTGTAAAACATTGTTAGATAAATTTCATGTCAGACAAGTCTGACAACTGGGCTGGTGAATACCCTCAGGGACCAATATTCCACCAGCAGAAGTGTGGACCTTAAAAGGACCTTGCATAGAGGCTTCCTGTTAAATATTGTTGCATTTGGAGGAAAAGATTTTGTTTCAGCCCATCAGAAATGAGAATTTTCCATGGCGAATGTTTCATGTCTAATTAGGACAAAATGAGCAAACTTCATAAAGGACTTTGCATATATGCTTCTGTAAAATATTCTCCATTTAGCCAAGAGTTTTCAGAGGAGAAAATTTTGTTTTCTTTTAGCCAATCAGAAACATGAATCGTCGATGGTGGCGTGTTTTTTGTCTGATCGAGACAAAAAGAAATTACTTGCGTCAAGAATCTTGCATAGATGCTTCCTGTATAATATTGCTCCATTTTGCTAAGCGGTTTCAGAAGAGAAGAATATTTTTTGTTTTAGTCAATCAGAATCAAACAAATCGAAATGGGGCGACATGGACAGCAACTAACTGCGATACTTTTCGGGGCCTTTCCGATTTTTCAATGTTTTAGAATTTGAACAAATGCGGCGATTTTTGTAAAACATTGTTTAATACATTTTACGTCAGACAAGTCTGACAACTGGGCTGGTGAATACCATCAAGGACATGATCCACCAGCAGAGGCATTGACCCAGTGGTTTAAAATACATAATTGCCAATGTTGAATAAATATGGAGAATTTAAGTGTGATATATTCAAGGAGTTACCTCTCATCAGTAGAAATAAGAACCAAAACGTAGAAAGTTCAATATTAAAACCTATCCAATCAGACGGCAAGGACAACTAAGTGCAATTCTTTCCGTATTTTTAGTGCTTTAGAATTTAAACAAATGCAGCAATTTTCTAAAACATTGTCTGATAAATTGAATGTCAGACAAGTCTGACAAATTGGCTGGTGAATACCCTTGCGGACATGATCACCATTCAAATTCAAAATGTTATGGCATTTATACGAACGAGCACGGTCTTTAGTGATGCCAGACGTGCGGAGATACATATCCAAACATGACTGAACTTACTAATATAGAAAAAATATCTTAGCTACTGAAGCACATGACAAAATGTATATTTAGTTCGTGTTCAAAAGCTTCGCCTGAACAAAATTTAATCAATTTAAATCTTGTGTGGGAGTCATGGTTAACTCACTGTCTGAATCTTATGGACAACTTGAAACAAACCCCAATTCAAATCAGATCAATAATAACTGAATGCTAAGATTTTATCACTCACCTAAACTTGGGCTGATCAGAAATAAAATTAACTGGATAATAGTGGCAATGATTGTTGTATAACTTTATAAAGGACCTTGCAAATATGCTCCCTGAAAAATAAATTTCCATTAAGCCAAGCGGTTCTAGACGAGAATATATTTTATGTCTCAGTCAATCAGAAACAAGAATCGTCAGTGGTGTCCATGTTTATAGTGTGATCAGGACAAAAGAGCAGAATTTGAAAATGACCTTGCAGGCATGCTTCCTTTCGGGCTAGCAGTTTCAGAAAAAAGATTTTTATTTTACAGCCAATCAGAATCAAAAATCGTCCGTTGCAACCATTTTTTTCCAGATCGTGACAAAATGTCAAAACTTTTGAAAGGACATCTAATAGATGTTTCTTGTAAAATATTCCATTTGGCCAAGTCATTTCAAGGAATATTTTATGTTTCAGCCAATCACAAACAAGAATCATCTATGGCGGCCATGTTGCGACATCTTTCTTTGATGCTTTCCGTAAAATATTGTTTCATTTGGCCTAACAGTTGCAGAAGAGAAGATATTTCATATTTCAGGTGATCAGAAACATGAATCGACCATGACAGCAATAATTTAAGTCTAAACGGGACAAAACGAGCAAACTTTGTAAAGGACCTTGCATTCGTGCCTCCTGTAAAATATTGCTCCATTTTGCTCAGTTGTTTCAGAAGAGGCGTTTTTATATATCAGGCAATAGCGGTCAATTTTTTGTACGATGGATACACAACTAGCACACATTGTTAAGGACCTTCAAAAGATGCTTATTGTAAATTATTATGTTATTTGGCAAGCGGTTTCAGAGGAGTCGATTTTTTATATCAGCCAATCAGAAACAAATATTGTCCATATGGCGACATGTTTTTGACCGATCGGGACAAAATGAGCAATTTCTTAAGAACCTTCCATAGATCCTTTCTGTCCGCCACGAAAATTTTACAATATAAATACTTTATGAAAATCAATGAAAATTTGACAATGCTATTAGAGTTTTAAAAACTTAACCCTTCAAGTGCAAAAAATATTTCCAATTACCTATCAAAACACTGCAATAAATTTTTTCCCCAAAATTTTACTGTGGAGGATATATATTGACATCAAAAAGAAGTTCTGAGTAAGTTTTAAGAAAATCCATGAATAGTTGACAAAACTTGTATGGTCTGATCTTTTTGTAATGGAAGATTGTCTCGCTTCTGGGGTGCAATCCAAAACTGGGATTGATTAATAAGTTCCTATTTGTAAGACAATTAATATATGATAAATTAATGAAGGATTCTCACTATTGTTACTATTGTTATTCCTTTTCACTTAGTATATCAGCTTGTTGAACTATCATCAATATTTGGTTTTTGGTCTGCAAGACAGCAGACATTTTAGGAAGAGTTTAACCAAAGCTATTAAAAAGTTTTGAATTAATTAGCTAACAAGAAAATTTCACAATTCCTAATCGTTTGACAGCAAAAATGTCTTCTCAATATTTTTATTTGTGTTAACTCTTTGACACCTTACTATTACTTGAAAGACAACAAAAAAAGCTAGACTAACTCAATCCCACACAGCAAATAACTGAAATATCATTGATTCAGGCTGCATTATTTGGTGAATCTCCTGGCATTTTTAGTTCTGTGGTTTTTAATGCTGTATTTTTGTTGCTCTTCTTATTGAATTGGTGAATAAAAAAAAATGTCTTTTACGTTCCTTTTAATCATCTATTGTCATACAAAAAATACAATAATGATTGATAACATTTTAAATTTTAGTTATTATGCTTAAACATTTTCAGAAGCTTAGGTTAAAATTCTCTCAAAAAACTACATTCTCACACAAACTTAACATAGAGTCACTTCATAAAAAACAACAAACTATATATTTAAATGAAATTTAGAAAATAAAATTAAGTACAAAATTTTCATCAACGTATAATCAATTGATTAATGCCATCATGCAAGAATCAAGAGTTGATATATAAAAGTGGCAACTTCGAATTACAAACAACCTCAACGGCATAAACTTACAATAAACCAATTATTCAGCACAAATTAGTTTATTTAGATGTTTTAGCTTTTCTGAAAATCAGCTGTACTATCATTTATGGACATTCGTTATTGAAATATTTGTAGGGTAATGAAAATAAATAAAATTGGGGTTTACACGTAGACCCAAAATAATATCAATTTTCTATGCTGTTTTTTTTCTTATTGCATGTGTTTTGACACTTGGAACTTCTCGAGTAGTGCTTGGCGATGGAGAGGGGATGATTACCCTTTCAGAGCTCCTAATCCTACTCCGGTTTTGTAAAGTAGTTTGTGGAATCCAAGCGTTTGTTTTTGTACTTTGTTTTCTGTTTGTTTATCTTGTCTTTTAGGTCTCTGTGTATTCTACCTTGGACCTAAAACTTTGTTCCATTTTGTTTGCCATGGTCTTGTCTGTCTTCGGATTTAACGATTTCTGTCTCCCCTTTGGTATCTTCGAATTTGTTCTGTAATGCAATTTTTTTTGTGTCTTAATATCAAAATTGTAATTTTTCTAATTTATATTTTTCAAGTAATAGGTAAATCTTAGAAACATAATCCACTTTAACTGAGTATCAAATTTTTAACATAAAAAAAATTAGTTGACCTATCATGAGTAGTTACAACAAACTATAGTTAAGCACCAATATTGGGCCCAAGGTGCTTTAGCACAGAAACGAGATCAAAGTTCAACATTAACCTGTTTGACATATCAATAAAACTTTCAGCGATGAAATTTGTTTTATTGTGTGTTTACTAAGAAATGTTCCTCAATATGAAAATTCAACAACAGTAACATAACCTTAAAAATGATATCAAGAGCAAGTGTCATATGTCAAACTGACATTTTCAAGTTGCTTAGAATCTGACATAGCCCAAATTTTTGGTTATTGGTAAAATTATTCAAGAAAGGTCAAGGCCACATGACATGATGCTAGCTGAAGAATTCATATCAAGATTTAAAGGACATTAAATTTGGTGTTTGTTTTCTTAATCTAAAATTTTAATTTCAGAGATTTGAAAGTAAAATAGACAGAAAGAAATACCTATGACTCAGGCTAGATAAAAAAACCTATAAACTTTTAAGTATAATGAAAAGTTACAAAAATTATATTATTAGATCTCATGACCCTTTTTGCACATTAACTGGTCTAACAAAAATGACAGCATATTAAAGAAAACAAGTTAGACCTAATGATGTATGGACCTGCCTCGCTCGCTGATATTCTTACTGTATACCAAGTTTCGTTGAATTTGGTTGGGTAGTTTCCGAGAAGTTGCGATGACAAGGTCGTTTATGAGTATTTTCTAAGTTCCGAGGGGCAGAACTGCCACAAAAATGAGGGGGCCATATGTAAAACTACATATGATGTCCTATCCACGTACCAAGTTTCATGAAAATCGGATAAGTAGTTCGTTGACAAGGTCATTTATGGGTATTTTCTAAGTTTCAAGGGCCATAACTCCCACAAAAATTATAGAATCAAAATTTCCTAGCAAAATGGAAAACAACGTATGATGTCCTATCTACATACCAAGTTTCATAAAAATCGGATCAGTAGTTTCTGAGGAGTTGTGCTGTCGAGGTCTTTTATGACTATTTTCTAATTTCCAAGGGGCATAACTCCCATAAAAATCAGGTGATCAAAATTTCCTGGCGATGTACACAACTACATATAATGTCCTATCTACATACCAAGTTTCATGAAAATCGGATCAGTAGTCTCAGAAGAGTTGCGACAAGGTTATTTGGACGGACGGACGGAGTGACCCGACTCCTAGACCTGCTTCCGCCTGTGGCAACGCAGGTTAAAACTCAGATAAGGAGGTAAACAAAACCCTTAAAGTCCAAATCAATATGTTTAAGTTAAATTATAAAAGAAACACATGATGACATTGAATTCGGGTTATACCACCTGAAGGTTTTTACTTCCTGATGTAACCATACTTAAAGTCAGATACAAATTTGGAAATCCCATTCCTCACTTTAGACTGAGCTGATTCTAATCTTAGTCCAGTGGATGTTGTTTTCTACGTTTTTCTGCTACAAGTTTTACATTTTAAACAATTGTCCGGCTATTGTTACATTTAAATGGCATTACATTATATTTTTTGGCCCTTTGTATGGATCTGTGTCTATTGTTGATGGCTTTAGGGTCACCTCTAAATGTCTGTGACATCTTTTTGGATGTCTGTTTGAGAGAAAATCATGTCACACCTTCTAAAGGTTGTCTGGAGTAGTTTTGTATTCTATAACTAATAACAAATTCCATTTACAGTGTAAAAACAATGAAATACTGCATTTTTTGACATGTAACATCCTATGACTTTTTTCAATATTTTATAAACGAATTAAACTTAAGTATTTCCTTTAAACAGACTGTTTACAATAATTATATTATTTTGGATTCTGGAAATTAAAAATATTTGTTTCTTTAGACTAATTACATGCATTTTACTGTTAAATCAAACTTGATTGCTTTGGAGATGTTTTAAATTCTGTTTAAACATTTCCAGTGACTGTATAAACTGGCTGGAACGGCACAGCTTCTTTAAATAAAACTGAAATAGCAATTCAAACAAATTATCTACGGATATCACATCAATTTCCAAATTGGTGTACTGCTTGCACTATACCTATATGGTTGGCAGTAAAAACCTGCAATATCATTGAACACATCCAATTTCTCCAAGTTTTATCATTTTCACTAATAATTCTTAATATAAACTTCCATAAATATTAACTGTAAATATTTGTGACTTAGTATACCATAGCATGTTAAAATAAATTGGACTAGATAATTCTAAAACATAAAACATGTATATAACATCTTTATATTAATATCATGTAAAACAAAAAAAATGTACAAACATAAATAAATAAATATTGGAATGCTGATAAACCACTGACTAGATATGAAAAATCCTAACATAACAACCAAATTTTAACAAATAGATAACAGTTACATTGATATGTTCCTTCAACAACTTCTGTCTACAGAGTCAACAAAAACAACAACGAAAACCATGATATGTCTCAATCACTTTCATGCTTCTATCACATCTTCTTACATTCTGAGTTAGAAATGTGATAATTTTATACATTGCTAATGTAATTACACTAAACTCTAGCTTGATTTTATGACAAAATTACAGGGATAACATTGCACATAAGAGATTTCATTAATTAAGTTATGTCAATGAAGTGATTATTTTTGTTATAAAAAAGCAACCTTGAAACAAATATGAGCTTTGATTTAATTTGTACCTAATAAAACTTCCCCATACATCTCCCCCTATCTGTCTGAGTTTTTCAGGTTTGATTTCACTTGGACTATACTCTATGTCAGAGTTTGTTGGAACGGGTAAAAACGTTATGAAAGAAAAATTGCCTGCCGTATTCGTATTAAATAGCGTTTATTTTGTAGACTGAAAAAAGTGCAAGTAAGTTGCAATAAAACTTTTTAGCAATCACGGTGTATTTCAAGCAGCACCGAGTTTTAAATTCTCTACGGGGATTTTACATTGTAAAGTCAGCCATTTGTTTGTCAGAAGTGGCTCTTTGCACACGCTAGCACCAGACTGGGAGTACACATTGTCAAAGCTGCGTAATAATTAAGTAATTAAACTAGAATACGATTACTTGTAAAAATCGTTTGAGGCGCACCTGAATGGAAATTAAAGTGATTCTTCGTATATGAATGGCCAGAGAAAGGTCCGAAAAATAAATGTGCGCTATTACCAAAATTAAAAGCTAAAATTAAGCGCTCCCGCCCAAAACGATGAATGCCGATCCTAAATGTTAAATCTCCGTAGAGAAATTCAAGGGCAGATAATAGTACATAAAACGTTATTTCATAGCATAAAATATAAACCGTCAACTGTGGGATAATTCTTTCTTTTGATTAAAAATAAATACAAAGGCGTTAACGCACAAATAATTTTATAAAGCTCGAAAATCACACTAGAAAACTACCAGTTCATACACCATGATTGTAAAAGATAAATAGGAAACTAACTCATGTAATACAAGTATATCAAATATAAACTAAAGAGATAGTTTCTTAGATTTTGCTGTTCTTCAAATTAAAACTTCTGAGTCAGGTCGTGTAAGACAAGCAAAATGCCAATACCTGTTTGCCAATTAGGTATAAACAAGTGTTACATATTGAAATTATTTTCAATGTCCTTATTCAGAATCTTTACTTATTCATTTCTGTAATTAATTGTGGAAATACTGGTTAGGAAAAACTTAACACGGTGGGTGCCACTAATGGAGCAGACGTTGCTTACCCTTCAGGAGCACCTGAACTCGCCTTTGTTTTTGAAGGGTTCCTGTTACTCCAGCTTTAGTTTTCAGTGAAGTGTTGTATGTACTATGTTTGTCTTTTGTTTTACTTTGTTGGCATGAACTTGTCTATCTTTTGACTTAATGATTTCTGACTGCCGCTTTGGTATCTTAGAATTCCTTTTTTTTCTTACCAAATTGTTAGTATTAGCAGGTTGTTCTATGTAGATCTTTTTCCTACTCAAACAAATGCAACTTTTACTAAAGACCATATAAATACTGTTATTTATTTGATAAAATCTTAGATCCAACTGAAATTACTTGCTATTAATAGAATTATACAATATTTAGAAATATAGGTTATTTTTTCTGAAGAATGTAAAATTAATTTGATTGAAAAAAAATTATGTTTCAACATTACACTTTTTTCAACATCACAAGAAATCGTCTTCTCAATGTTTCCTTGTGAGAGAATTACTGGTTTTGAAAAATGGGTTATATGGTTAGTGCTTTGAAAGCGGGTAGCAGACTTCCAGTTCAACCTTCGTTATTTTTGTGTGAAGTCCTTGTAAAATACATTTGTTTCTTAGATTTTTGGGTTGTGTGTCTCCCACCTTGTTGGTCTTTGGCCTATTCCTAGATTTGACATGTGTATAACCTTTTTGGTTGAAACTTGTCTAAATCAGACTTTAGCTATAAAAAAAGAAAAATACAAAAATATATTTAGATTATTTGACTGCCAAACACTCTTTGAAAAAATAATCAAGTAGCAGTTTACCCTTTGCTATAGGTAACATGCCAATGCATTAAATATAACAAAATAAAATTAAGACTCAATTACATAAATTTTGAGGCATAAAAACAACAACCACAATGGAAAAACAATTATCTTGTAGCTTAAATATAATATTTTTAAATATTCTAAGATGGGCATCACCATAAATTTTTGTACAATGGTAGCATTTCAATAGACTCTTTTACTGTATCTGTGTTCCTTTTATTTTGTGTGTTAATTGATATACTTTCCCACAAAATGATGTCATCCAACAATTAAATGTGATGTCAAAATTATTGTGTCATCAACATTCTACATCCGGATGCTGTTTCGATGCAAATGTCCAGATCAGGAAGGCAATAACAGTAAAAGGGTCTACAAATAATAGGGTCTTTATAGACAGTAAGAGAAAACTAACAAGCACTGAGTTAATAATAAATATTTCTGAGTATTATTTAACAAATAATATCATATCAACCGAAAATAAATCATAATACTAAGGAAAAATGAAAGCATTAGTCTAAGAAACTTGTTTTTAAATAGATGAAAACATACAAAATACACCTATTATTTAGAATAGTTAGAAAATTTTATGATCTTTTAATTAATACATTTAAAGAGAAATGACTGCTAAATTTGTATATGCCCTAGATATTGCCATTATCAAGATGAAGACCCATTCTTCATGGATGACTGACTAGCTACTTTCACCATTTCTAAAAAAGAAAGAAATAATGCATTTAAATGCAATAGGTTATAAAGCATATGTTAACAACTAGTGAGTCCAAGTCATTCTTATTTTCTTCTGATACTAACCTTATACCTAATTCTAATTCTGCTTTAGTAATGGTGACCTCCCTGAACTGATTTTCAAACATTTTTTTTATCTGAACAATGCACTTTAGTTTTTTACTTTGCCTTCTGCTATTTTTTTCATTTTAACATTCTTGGTTGGTCACTAGGGGTAACACCAACACTTATTAAAGAATTCAAAATGCCTTTGCATTACTAAAGTGATTTGAGAAGAGTTCTTAATATTAACTTGAACTTGTGTCCATTATGTAAGCAGCTTGGTTTCAAGTAATACATGTATACTTTTTTTAAAACATTGGTTTCATGTAGTATTTTTTTCAAACAAAGAACCTTTAGATAATTGATGAAGTGATTTCAAAAAAATAAAATTAGCCATCAAAATAGAGATATACATGACAATAAGGAAAATGATGATGGTAACTGCATGGTGCATAACCAAACATGTCAGAATAACTGAAGAATTGATTTCACAAAGCAGTCTATACTCTATCTCAGAGTTTGTTAGAAGGAGTAAAAAGGTTATGAAAGAAAAACTGTCTGCCGTATTCTTATAAAATATTGTTTATTTTGTAGATTGAAAAAAAGTGCAAGCAAGTTGCAATAATACTTTTAGCAACCATGATGCATTTTTAGCTGCACCCAGTTTTAAATTCTCTATGGGGAAAACTAGTAAAATATTATCACCAGGTTCAATTTTTATAATCCCCCCTACATTAATAGTACAGTTTATCAGGCCATGGAAGAACATATCTAAGTTCTTTTTAATATGGTTAGTTTCTTCATGGATACTGTATTATATTCCTTAAAGTATAACCTTTAAACTAAGGATTTTTGTCAAAAATTCTTCATTCACAAAAATGAAATGAAATGGGTTACCCTGTTTTCAGCCAAGAAGTTAAATATCACAAACTTTTATCATTACAAACATACCATAATTCTCTGGCCAAATTTCCAATAAGTATTTTAGCACCTCTATATGTCGTTTGAAATCTAATGATGTTCCACCTGATGATATAGGTGATGGACAAAGAAGCACCGGTCCAAAACATATTGCCAAGTTAACAATGTTCATTTTGTTCTTATCTGATTTACTAGCAACTTTTTTCAAATGATTGAGCACCGCAGCCATTGTTTCCTGCAAAAAAAAACAAGAATAATTAAAGGACATTTCTTCAACAAAGAAATATAAGGTCTTTCCCTTCTAATCAAATGCCTTGCACCAGTAAAGATCGAAATACATTTTTGTTCAATTTCAATTCCA
Organism: Geukensia granosissima; assembly: GCA_032357055.1. NCBI lineage: Eukaryota > Metazoa > Mollusca > Bivalvia > Mytilida > Mytilidae > Geukensia > Geukensia granosissima. Next base: position 16,369 of record JAULBM010284364.1, read on the forward strand.
GGCTCATAATTTAATAG
>JAULBM010284375.1:0-16385 GCA_032357055.1 Geukensia granosissima
AATTAAGTTTAAATCCTTTAGCATTCAAACTTAATGCAAAGCTTTATGCTGATAAGACTAAACAACAAAAAAATCTATGAGAAAATGGCAATTTTATATTGAGACATGTTTAACAGTCAAGATCACTACCATATATGGAAAGAGGTCATGAAAGGTCAAATAGTTCTAAAACTTAATGTTTGTCTGGGGATTAATCTGAGCATGGGAGTTAAAGATATCAAAGATTTGAATAAAATCCCAAAAGTCTCATCAATTTTCTATGCTCAGATTTTTTTCCAGCAGCCAAAAGAAATATTCATACCTTTAACAATAGAATTCAACATTTTTGCAAAATATTTTAAATTCTTTTGAAAAATTGCCCAATAACATAATTGGTTGTTAGAATTTGTCTCAAAATTAAAATTGGAACTTTCTAAAATTTTTAATTTATAAGTTTATGTAATTTTACAAAATATTTCCTTTTTTGGTAGTGTTGTTAACTGTTTAATGTAGGGAAAGGAAACCAGAACTCTTCATTTTGGATTATTCGAAACCATGGAAACAAATAATATTTCAAACTAAAGTTGATAGAAGTTTTGATTTTGCTGATTCTTATTATAAGCAGTCTTGTTTTTAAATTTTTTATGCAACCTGGGCACTTAATATGAGGAATACAGTCTTAGATGGCCTGGAAAACCTTTTGTGGTATTCAATGCTTTTAAGACAGAGTCATGAATTGAAATTAAACTGCCATGTATATAGTCAGTGTATTTGATAGATATTAGGTTTATAAAAACTGGTAAAAAGACACCTCTAGTTCTTATAATGGCATTATCTTATCTTAAATACTGTATAGGGGGTAATTTTTTAGGTGGATTAACTTTCTCTTATTTTTTCGCAAATCCATGAGAGTCGCGAAAATAAATCCCATGAAATTTTAAGCTAATGGACCAGACATTTCTGAGTATTTTCTGTTTTATATGGAAACTTCCCTTTTAATTTTCTAATGGTTGATTTATAGATGAGTAAATTTTACAAGTGAACATTCATTTCCAATATGTTCATTTTCCTCAACCGTATTAACCTTTTAAATATTGATCATTATGATTTTGCAAGCTTTTAACATTAAACATTGGTACATGACACCAATTAACCCTAAAGATCAAACAATATTACATTTCAATATTACAGGCCAACCAAGGTGTCATGAGTGTCATTTATGTTAAGAGTATGAAATTTGACCTTAAATTTTTGAAACTTATAAATTAATATTATCAATAACACATGCACTGGACATCATCTGCGAAAATTATTAGTCACCAATCTTCAGAGCGCGAAAATAAACATGGCAAAAATATGTTCAACATGTTTCGCCTTTAAAATCGCAAAAATTTTCCTCCGTTAAAATAACCAGTTGTATGGTACATATACCTTTTTTTGCAGACGAATGAGAGATAAATTAATTAAAAAGACAACATATCAATTTTCTTTACCTAAACACAAAACACCTGCTGTCCCCAAGTTTTCGTGCCAGTTTCATTGATGTGTCCCAAGAGGTCATATCATTTCCAAACCACAGTATGATCTTCTCAAATCTCTCCAAATAAGGTAATGCCTGAAAAAAAAATATTTGTAAGTAAAAACCATATCAGTCATTTTTTGTCAGTTAGGCCAATTAAAAATAAATTTGTTTCCATACCCATTTGAACCTTATTTTTTCTTTTTAAACCTTCCAGTTTTTGGGCATTTTCTGAGCAAGCTCTGATCAAAACTGAATGTGAAAGCAAGGGAATTTACATTTCAAAAAATAAAATCTGTAGCCTACCTACTACCCTGGATCCATTTCATGCCATTTGTAGAACAATAATGGAAAATTATATTTCACCCAAAGGTAAACATATTTTACATCTATAGCCAAAAAATCCACTGTTTCTGTTAAGGGGGTGATTAAAGGTCAGTATACTGCAAATTCTACAACTTTTTTCTTATTTGTACAGGAAACTCATTCTGATATACATAAATCTTCAATTGGGTTGAAAGACTTCAGGCTAGACACCAACAAGTGCAAAGTTGGATCTCAACCAGCATTGTCTGCATTTATTTGATACAAATGTATGTATTAAGGAAGGTCAGCATTGAATGAAAATCCATTTTAGCAAAATATGGGATAAATCTGATGAGGCATTAAAAATAATTGCATAACATGCAATAAATACTCTTTTTTTAAACTTTCAAAGTCCTATAACTCTGGAACAATGAAACAAAGACCCCAACATTACATCAAAATTTTTTTTACAAATCAGATAAGCTGTTTTTTCAGTTACTGTTGTCAAGCAAGCAATATAAATTATTTAACAAAGAAAATCTTCAAAAATTTTATCAAAAATGAAGCAGGCATCACCAATCCAACATTACAATCATAAATCAGATAAGGCATTATTGATTTAATATTTCAGTCAAATGGCTACAAGATCTTTGGTCATTTTTGCCACAAAGGTGAAATAGGCTAGTGAGGTAAGCTCACACTTGTCCTCTTGAGGAAGCTGTGTCGCACCGGTCACTTTCTAGACCTCATCTCTTGAGGAAGCTGTGTCTCCTTGGGCAGAGATAAAACACAATAACTTCCTTAACCTCATCTCTGGAGGAAGTTGTGTCTCCCTGGGCAGAGATAAGACAAAGTCACTTTGGAGGAAGCTGTGTCTCCCTGGGCAGAGATAAGACAAAGTCACTTTAGAAGCTGTGTCTCCCTGGGCAGAGATAAAACAGTCACTTTCTAGACCTTACCTCTGGAGGAAGCTGTGTCTCCCAGAGCAGAGATAAAACACAGTCACTTTCTAGACCTTACCTCTGGAGGGAGCTGTGTCTACCCGGGCAGATAAAGACATAGTCACTTTCTAGACCTTACCTCAGGAGGAAGCTGTGTCTCGCAGAGCAGAGATAAAACACAGTCACTTTCTAGCCCTTACCTCCAGAGGAAGCTGTTTCTCCTGGGACAGAGAAAAGACATAGTCACTTTCTAGACCTCACCTCAGGAGGAAGCTGGGTCTCCCAGGGTAGAAATTAAACACAGTCACTTTCTAGACCTCACCTCAGGAGAAAGCTGTGTCTCTCTGGGCAGAGATAAAACACAGTCACTTCCTAGACCTCACCTCAGGAGGAAGATATGTCCTGGGGCAAAGATAGAACCCAGTCACCTTCTACACCTCACCTCTTGAGGAAGCTGTGTCCCCCTGGGCAGAGAAAAAAAACCAGTCACTTGCTAGATCTTACCTCACGAGAAAGCTGGGTCTCCTAGGGCAGAGATAAAACACAGTCACTTTCTAGACCTTACCTCAGGAGGAAGCTGTGTCTACCTGGGCTGAGATAAGACATAGTCACTTTCTAGACCTTACCTCAGGAGGAAGCTGTGTCTACCTGGGCATACATAAAGATAGTAACTTTCTAGACCTTACATCAGGAGGAAGCTTTGTCTTCTTGGGTTGAGATAAAAAACAGTCACTTTCTAGACCTTACCTCTGGAGGAAGCTTTGTCTCCCAGGGCTGTGATAAAACACAGTCACTTCCTAGACCTTACTGCTGGAGGAAGCTTTGTCTCCTGGGGCAGAGATAAAACACAATCACTTTCTAGACCTCACCTCAGGAGAATGCTGTGTCTCTCTGGGCAGAGATAAAACACAGTCACTTTCTAGATCTTACTCTAGAGAAAGCTGTGTCTCCAGGGTCAAAGATAAAACAGAGATACTTTCTAGACCTCACCTCTGGAGGTAGCTGTGTCTCCTGGGGCAGAGTTAAGACATAGTCACTTTCTAGACCTCACGTCAGGAGGAAGCTGGGTCTCCCAGGGCAGAGATAAAACACAGTCATTTTCTAGACCTTACCTCTAGAGGAAGCTGCGTCTCCTGGTGCTGAGATAAAACACAATCACTTCCTAGACCTTACCTCAGGAGGAAGCTGTTTCTCGTGGCAGAGATAAAACACAGTCACTTCCTAAACCTTACCTCTGGAGGAAGCTGTGTCTCACGGGGCAGTGATAAAACACAGTCACTCTCAGTACTCTGTTGAACTGCTAAAGCATCCTTCTCAGTCTGAGTCAATATTAGTGTCTTCTTATATAAGTCTTTATCAGGCCACCCAAATAAACATATCTTCTGTGATCTATAAATATTGAATTTGCATATCTCTATGCTGTAGTTTAGAAAGAACAATCTTCATTAAATGTTTTGTTTAAAGCACAAGGTACAATAAGTTTACCCGCAAATTTTGCCAAATATTCTAAAGTGGTCATAGGTTTGTCTTTGTGTTAAATTTTTTGTTACATGTACATTTTTGTCATAAAGTGAAGTAATTCATGGATTAAATAAACATAGCATGTTAGAAATACAGCAGTGATTTTACATTGAAAGTGTCTTTCACATCCCAAACTTGTAAAAATTACTAGTTTTTCTAAAATACAAAAAAAAAAATTCAAAATCGTGATATTATTTGCCAATTTTCAGTACAGAAAATAAAGTGCATCCCTGTTCAGTCAAGATTTTTCCAAAATACCTCTAGACATTTATCATAACCTAAATAAGACTGAACACAAATGCACTCTATATGTGTATATATATCTTTTTTCGGGAACAAAAAGACATTGTGAGCAAAACACAAAAAGGATGCCCTCACTCCCCGTTCCCATTTAGTCAAAGTGAATTATCTCCCCATTGAATGAGCTGAGATGAATTACCTTCCTATATGCATATCTACACTCTTTCCCTTATGTTCATGTAAAGTTTCATTGAAATACATTGAATGGTTTAAAAAGAGCTGTGCTAAAAGGTATGCAGACAGACAGACAAACAAACAGGGTGATTCCTATAACACACGACTTTGTTTGCAGGGGTTAGAAGCTGGTTACAAAGTAGCAGTTCTTCTTGAAATTGACAATAAATTCAAAATTTGGTTATATACACAATTTAAGAAGTCTTATCAGAAAAAAGAGTACTTGATAGTGATGAAGCATACATTTATGTACATGAGAATCAAGCAGACAGTGGCACACAGTAGGAAACCAATATGCATGAAATATATACAATGAATTTGATGTATTTTTTTCCTGTTGGAAAAACAACCACACCCAAGATAAACAAGACATATACTGTGAGCAAAACTCACAAAATATACCTCTGCTCCCCTTGGATTATCTGCCCTTGGATTGAGCTGAGAATCTTCTTCCATCTGGTAGGTTTGTAAAAATTACACCTACATAAACTTTTTCATCCAACTCTTGAAATATAAGTGGGGTGGGTTGGGGGATTTAATTTTTTATTTTTATCTCACAGATATTTCATACAGACAACCTCATAAGATATTTAATGTACATAATTTGTGCTTATGCTGTACAAGCTATTAAACCTAGACCAGAACTGGACACAGAAAACAAACATATTAAAAATTGCCCGCCCCATTTTTTTTTATTTTATCAAATATTTTAGGGGTGGGTTGGGATGAAAATCCAGCAATTATTTTTAATTGGCATAAAATAAAGAACAGTTTATTTTTAAGTGAGGCCTTCTAAGACCTGAATTTGACACAAAATCACCAAAATCATGATATGATATATTGGAGATTTTACTATAGATAAATCCTGTTGACATTTTCACAGTCCCATATCAGTTCACAAAACAAATATGCACCTAACCATTTTTTTTAAAACGAAATGGAGGTAGGAGCAATAATTAGGGCAAATATATATACAATATTACCCTGGAAATATATATACAATATTACCCTGGAAATATATATACAATATTACCCTGGAAAAAATGATTGTTCAATTTCATTTATTTCCTCGTCTTCATCATAAGAATTAGTCAGACGTTTACAGTCAGTGATGACTTTAGTATCGTGTGGGTGACAGTATGGAATCAGTAAAGCATTCTTCTCCTTGTCATAGGAAATATTATGTACCGCTACTGTAGTCTGGGTGATGTTCTGTAAATGAAATGTAATTTCAATTCAATTTGTCATTTTATGAATATTTTGATATTCTGATATAATCATGTTTGACTACCTGTGAGGGCAAAGAATAAAATCTTTAAAATATTCAAATAGTATCATCAGAACATTTGATCTAACCTGCATCTACCTTACTTAGAAGAATTCCACAACTTGCATTTCAGGTGTTTATGCATTGAATCCAATTTTCTGTCAAATTCAGGAAATTAGGAAATTTTTCAGAAACTGAGAAAAACATTGCGAAAATGTGCAAATGGGACATGGATGCTCCCAATTCGGCAAACAGAAAGTAGACATATAACAGGCCTTAAAAAAGGAGACACAGTACAAATCACCCTTATAATACTTCAGACCAAATATCAAATCATTCCGAGATACACAAGCCAAGAAATCTTTGAGGAAAATTTCACAGAATTGAAATTCAATCAATGTCTTGGCAAACAGGAAGTAGACATACAACCTGATAAGTGGAAACACAGTACAACTTGCCCTGAAAATGCTTCAGACCAAATACCAAATCAATCAGAAATATATAAACAAGAAATCTTTGACTGACATAAGTATTTAAGTTATATTTAACTCTGTGTTATCATTCAGTGAGCAAAAATAATAAAACCATCTGTGGGTGTCTGAAATGACCTAAAGTATAAAATAAAACATCAAGGCCATAGCCACTGCGGGCTAAGTTTGCCTTCACAGCGTCTACTTTGGATATAAAAAATCTATCCAAAAGCATGTACCATGATTGAAACAGATATTAAAATCTAATTTATTTTTCAATAGACAACTATTCCAAGTCTTCCAAGAAATTTACCTAAGTTTGAACTGGTACAGTGTTCAGATTTGAAAAATGTACCAGTTCAAAGTTCAACCATGAAAGTTTCATGGAACTGTTAACTTTGGAAAAGTACCTGCGATCTTACAAAAGTTAACAAGTCTAAGAGATTTCCATGTAATTTAATGATGTTTGCCATAAATTTAAATCAAAAGACCCCTCAGGAATGCAATTGATCATTTGATTCAGTTTATGGTTGCCAAGCTACCTTATAAAGATACTGAATAAATAGAAACATTGAACAGAGCGCCGACACAGGCGCCAGGGCAATTCCTATAGTCCATCTTTACTTCTAAAATGTGAACTAACATCTGAAGAATAAAAATGTTAGGAGATCAGTTTACTTACTTCAAAACCAAATGAATTCTGAATTTCAGTATACTGAGCTTTGGTTAAATTTTTCAATGGAAGACTTTTCGTCAGCGAGAGTTGGATGTTCTTATCAACTTCTAAAGAATTCACTACAGCTGAGTCTTTCTCGAAACAAACAAAATTCTTCCTGAAAAATATTAAATAATTTAACAAGAAATCACTACAGCTGAGTCTTTCTTGAAACAAACAAAACTATTTCTGAAAAAAATATATAATGATTTCCATGTTTACAGTTATAACAATGACATCGGACGTGTCTGAATTAATCTGTTGATAATGAATGTTGAAATAATCAAATTCTACAATATAGTGAAACAAAACAGCCTTAGAACCATGTGTTTCTTGAACACATGTCACATAATCTATGGAAATAAATGTTTCTAGGCTGAGCCAATTCAAATCTATGTACTTTGTCAATGAAAAGGAACCCAATTGTAACCATGCCTAAAATAATAACACATTCTAGAAGGCAGCATACACCAAAATCATGGTACAAACTTGATAAAATAATAACACATTCTAGAAGGCAGCATACACCAAAATCATGGTACAAACTTGATACATGTATCTATGTCTGTTTAATTATATCACCATTTTGTATTGTGTGGCCTCATAGTAAAATTTTTTCTTACTTACTTTGGTGGTTTAGCTTTTGTTATGTCATCAAAATTCTTTTTCAAAGCAGACAAACGTCCATGTTTCTTACAGCTAAAACACGTAAAACAACCTGAAATATAAATTAAAACAACCTGAAATATAAATTAACACCATTGGAAAATCGTTGTGTCACCTTATTTAATTCTATTTCCACTCTTATATCTACTAAAACTTTGCTATTTCTTCTGTCTGTTAACACATTTATCATATCAAAGAGGCAATTGTGGGCTGGTCACAAGGAGTGGATCTAGTCCAGAACCAAACAGAACAGAATTTTTTATTTGGTCAGCAATACAACACATTACAAACATCTTGACGAAAAATATATAAAAACAAACAAGTCAGTTTTTACATTATGATAAATGTCCAATATTAAGAATGATTTACTAAAATAATACCTGTTGGTATTAAAACATTTTATTAAAATAATACCCCTTAAAAACATTTTATCAAAATAATACCCACTGGTATTAAAACATTTTATTCAAATAATACCTGTTTGTATAAAAACATTTCATTAAAATAATACCTGTTGGTATTAAAACATTTTATAAGACACAGAATAAAGAAGATTGCATATGTTAATGTCAGTATGATAATGTATGGTCAATTAGGTGGTACCAGACAACACATGATGGAGGACATGTGGAAACCTACAATTCTGAACTTAATTTCCTGTTGGGAATTGGTGCAGTCTCCTTGACCTTTATCTTTTATTTTTAATGTATGGATAGCTTCTGTAGCTTGGTTTTAGATTTTAACTTAGGGTTTGTGTCCTCTATATTGCAATATTGGTATCTGTAAACAGCAGTTGACCACTTCCATTTTGACACCATTAGAAAACGACACTTCATTTTCATACAAATAAATCAGCAAGATGTGCCACATGTTAATGGATGTGGTTTAGCGTTACTTACTCTTCCTTTGGAAGAATTTCATGGAGTTAAAACCTTAGTTCTTATTGTTTCTGTTTGGCCTTTTGTTTATTTCAAATTTTTTTGTCTCTTTTGAATTTTTCAAATACAAATGTAGGTTTTTCTACTCGATATTTAGAAGCATTTAAACACAGTCTTAGTGATTACGATGTTTTTATTGTTTTGTTTAAATATTTACATACCTGTTGTTTTGTTGATATAAACAGCTTCATCTAGAACGGGTTTTCTACTCAGACTTTTCTTCAAACAGTTAACAATATAACAGGTATGGCCATCAAGAAATTTCAGTTTATAATTATTTAACACCTCAACAATATGTTCAGCTTCCTTCATTTCCATAGAAATACTCTTCATTAGTTCCTTTGTTGTCACTTTATCACTCTTTTTCTTGGAAGTTTTAACAGATTTACTGTCCTTAGTTTTTGAACTTTTGGCTGTTCCATCCTCTATCGTGTTTTCAGGTTTTACCTCAGATATTTCTGTGTTTTCAGGTTTTTCCAGAGATGTTGCCCTGTTTTCATCGTCTTTGTCATTTTCTTGAGGCGATTTAGAAAGTTCAGCTGCATTTGTTTCTTCTGCATTTGAATCCTGTAAATTTTCTTTTTCTGTGGTGGTATTAGTCTGACCTTCAGGATCACCTAAGTGACCATGGCTACCAGCACTCGAGTCATTTGAGATGAACCTATATTGCAAAGGAGCCCAGACTAACCTATACTTAGTAGTTCTTAGTACAGAGTAGGAGTGAACTTTTCCCACATTTGCAATGTCAGAACTAACTAGTTTTCTCAAAACACTGAAACTAATTTTCATCATCTTTCTGTATTCTTACGTATGCATGGTAACCAGAGTTGTTGAACAACCTAAAGTATAAAAATTAAACTGCATAAAAATATTCCATCAATTGTAACTGAAAAAATCGAGCACTGTAAAACAGAATGATGTATAACAATGAGCTCATTCATGTACTTTGAATAGTTTCAGTTTTTTGACATATATTTTCATGCGTTTGCAAGAAAACACAATTTCGTGAGTTGGAAAAGGGCGAGGGTCGTTAAGGCCCATTTTTAGCCCAAGAATTTGGCGATAAAATGAAAATTGGCTTATATCTATTATTTTATATTTTTGTATTCAATAATGTCTATAAAAAGAAAATACAACAAAATTTTTAGTTTAATAAGTTCTACAAAGGTCACATGACACATAGAAATGCTTTAAATGTGAAAATACTAAGAAATCAATTAAATTGATGCAATATTTGATACTATTTTGTCGATTTTAATATAGATCACACAAAAACATCACAATCAAACTTTGCACAATTAAAGATCTATTAAGTGCAAATGTTTGGTTATAATATCTTTGTGATGTTTTTCTGCAATCATATCTATTTTGAACAAAACACCTTAAAAAAATTGAGTATTTTTACCGAAAATGTTCAATTCTTGTCAAAATAGTCAAATATACTCTTTCATTTTGTCGAAATGACGAAAAGTATACAAGAAAAAGTAATGAATTATTAAAAGACGATTATTAAACAGCATTTTCACAACAACTTATTGTTGCGTCACAAAATCTAAAATTTGGGTCAAATATGGGGCTTAACATACCTACTCCTTTGTAGACAAGGAATTTTGTAGGAACATTGTTTCATTACTCTACCTATCAAGTAAGCAAAGCTATTGGATGATAGGTGGTTCTTTAAAAGCTGCAGGTATGGGTTTAATTGTAATAACACTTATGACACCTGCACTAAACAAATGTCTAGTCCTATAACATAGTAGCTCGGGCGGCGATATTTACTGTTTCTGTTATTTTACATTCTTTATTTTTGCTATTTACTATTTGTTGTTTACATTTTGCTGTTTTTACTATCAAGCTGCAGCCTTCTGCAAATCATAAAAAATGAAAAAATCCCAATGAAAACGTAAAATATGAACATGAAATGCCAAGTCATATGTTATAGGACTAAACAAATGTTTATTCATGAAGGCTATAACAGTTCTTATGAAATTTTACTTTAAAAATCTGGTCTACATAGTCTCAAAATAAGAAGATTAAGAACTATTGCAATAGAAGTATTTAATACTTTACACAAACAGGCTCCTTCATATTTACATGATATTGTTAAATTCAAAAATATATCTTATTCTTTTAGAAAAATAAATACATTTGAAGTACCACAGGTGAGAACAACAAGCTTTGGTTTAAATTTATTCAGATATGGGGAAGCCACACTCTGGAATGAGTTGCCTGAAAATATTCGAAAAGAAACCAGTTTAGAACATTTCAAAAGTTTAATTAATAACTGGAACAGCAGATGTGCCTCTTGCATATCTTGAATTTTGCTCATTTTAATGCTAGTTCCTTGCTATTTTTGTTTCTTTTTACCTTTTATTTATTCAAAGAATTTATTTTACAATAGTGCTTGCTTTTATTTGCATGAGTATTATTTAGCTTAACAATCTTGCTTTTAATTTCATGAACTGATTTGGACATTAACCTGTGTTTGTCTATATGTCATGTATTGTATGTGTATCTGTGTATTACATTGACTGTGTGTACTTGTCTATATGTCATGTATTGTATGTGTATCTGTGTATTACATTGACTGTGTGTACTTGTCTATTTGTCATATGAATTGTATGTGTATCTGTGTATTGCTTTGACTGTGTGTACTTGTTTGTATTGTTATTGTTTTATAAGTCGGCATAAAAGCTCTACAGAGCTTGTTATTTGTAATATTATCCAACTCTAAATAAAAATTTCTGTTCTGTTCTGTATGTCGAGTAGAGCTCTAAACCCTTAATTTCTTCCCTTCTGTTTTGGTAACATTTATGTTTGTTTTTTTTTGTCTGTTCTTTTATTACTGTTTTACTTGTATGAAGAGGGTGGTACAGGGGGGTCACGTGTAAGTGTAGTTACATTCCGGGTGTAAAGTTTTCTGGTTTAAATGTTTGTTTCTATCTAGCAGATGAAATACACTAGTGCTCATAATTCTGTCAATATGAATATCCTAGTGTAGATAAGTAATGGAAATTATATTCTAGGGCATTATATCCAACCGGAAAGAATGTTTGTGGTGGAAAGAAGTCAATGTTACATTTACAGAACTCTTTGTTCTTGTCATGGTTATTAAATTTTTATGTATATTGTAACCTACTATTTCTTTGTCAGCCGTAATACTACTGAAAATATGTAATAAACTGTTTAAAACATGGCCATTTCCACATCAGCCCAGTTATCATCCCTCCCCATATAAGCCTCGACTAGACTCTCAGGCTGATATTGAGGTCTCAGGATGATATACTAAATGGATATGGAAAAGGCTATCTTTTAATATGTATATATTGCTATGTCCATAATTTATATATTTTTGTAGACTTAAAGATGAGACGAACCTCACAATTAAATTACAACACTGAATGTCCATAATTTGTACATTTTTGTAGTCATTAAGATGAGAGGAACCTAACAAATATATAACTTTGTTTTATATTTGTATACTTTAATAGACTTTATTATAGTATGAACCTAACATTCAAATACTTACTTTATTCATAATTTGTATATTTTCGTAGTCTTAAAGATAGGATGAACCTAACAAATATATATTATTTTATCCATAATTTGTCTATTTTTGTAGACTTAAAGATGGGACAAACCTAACAAATATATATGTACATAATTTGTATATTTTGTAGACTTTAAGATGGGATGAACCTAACAAATATATATGTACATAATTTATATATTTAGTAGACTTTAAGATTGGGTGAAACTAACAAATATATATGTACATAATTTGTATAATTTGTATACTTTTGTAGACTTTAAAATGGGATGAAACTAACAAATATATATGTACATAATTTGTATATTTTGTAGACTTTAAGATGGGATGAACCTAACAAATATATATGGGAAACCAAAGGATTTATACCTCTGTTTGTAATACAGAGAACAGGTATGTAAACTTCAACTAAATGAACATTGTATTAATAGTTTAGGTGCAATATTCCAAACTTTTGAAACTTTATACCGGCTACTGTTTTAGAGTGCAGAATTTGCCTATCTGATTTTCATTTTCATTATACCCAATGTAACACAGTTGTGAACATGGTGAAATGCATTTTTACATGTCCATAAATTCAACATATTGCAATGCAATATAAGAACGTTTTTGCACTGTGTAATATGAGATTGTGAAGCAGGTTATACTCAGGAGGAGTGTAGTGATACTAGTTGTTGTTTCTGATAGGCAAATATTAATAAATACTGAAAAACAACTTTCCAACTAAACCAGAACTCATTGAATAACCTCTTACAAAATTTCAGTATTTGATAAAAGCATATTATTTTATTTGTTGTTAGGTTTTAAGCTTCCAATTAAAGTCGTTGTTAGACTTCAAGATTGTTGACCAGAGAAATTCAAAAATATCATTTCCTAATATTTGTTTCAGAAAATTTCAATACCACCCTGACCAAATGTTCAATAAATATTTTCAATTTGGGAAGAATTTTGGTCCAAAAGTTCTTCAAATTTTCCTTCATTTCTAATTCAATTTCCTTTGAATGGGTGATATTGTTTTAATTACCTGGTCAGCAAAAGTAGATATGGGGATCATTAGGATGTCAGAGAAGAATTTTACTATTTGGATCACACGTAAAGCTCCTTCTTTTCCATTGATGCTGTTGAAATGGGGAGTATTTGGGAGGGAGATCTTGCAATAAATAGTATGAAATTGTTTTTGTTGCCTGATAAGGTTCTTTATTTTTTTATAGAATAATCCTAAAATTTTAATGGTTAATTGTTGTGATCACCTAGGATAAGTTTGATTATCAGCAAATTTGAAAATGTTGCAAAAATATTTTGAGTGTGTATGTGGTATTCTTCTGTCAAACAAGGGTATGGGGTGTGGACTATGTGAGCTTGTTACTGCATTTTTATTTTGTAAAATACCACAATGAAAACCTCCCAGTAAACACAAAATACTGGATATATGCATGCAACCTTGTTGTAACGTTATATTGTAATGTCATAACAATTTGCATCTTAAAAAATTTAATTTTATCCATCTGTACAATGTAGCTTAATACAAATTTACAGTTACCTTTTACTAAAACCATATATTTTCATATCATTTCAGGTGCTGTATTATATTACTATTTTTATAAAAGGACTGCATTAAAATTAGGTGATCCTAGATTTTACCAAGATTCAGACTGGATTAGGAAAGAGTTTGAAAAACGAAGATAGCTGTATAGTGCCAATTTTATACTAAATATTGTCAAGATATTTTATCATGTGTATAAAGTGTATTAGTTTTAGTCCTCCTGGTAAAACTTTTTATGTATGGGTAAATCTGTCTGATTCCATTATTTCTTGTCAATGAAATTAGTTTTTAATACTACTTACAATGTTTATTTTTTATGAATCATGGGATATTAGTGACTTTAAATGCTTTTGACTTGTTATATTTATTTTTAATGTTAAAAGATTTATATATTGAATCTAGAAGGAACTGTTACTGATTCATCTTTTGAGTTTATAATACCTGCGTATAGTAAAGGAGTTATAATTGTCAATTAGAAAGCCATCCGATGTTCATATTAGTATACAAAATGATATTGCATGAATCTCACAGTTAGAAATATGTTTGGTTCATCTTTACATACTGATGATGGTTGTGATATTATACACCGTCCAATTATTAATTTTGCACTTTGCTTCATGTCTATTTATTTGATTAATAAAAATAAATTCTTTGAAATTCTTCATCATCATGAATATGGAATGCTCTTAAAAGACATGCCGACATGGTGTTTATGATACTAATAAAAATTGAAAAGAATCTACCATTGAATATTATTACAGAAGACCAAAAAGTCTGCAGAAGAAGATTTTTATTTTTTATATGTCTTAAAAATTTTGATGCAATACAAAAAAAATATAAATGTGTTATATGCACTAGAGTAATGAAAATTGCCAAGAAATGATGACTTTACAAAATGGAGAAAATAAAAAATAGTGTTTAAAAATAATACTGCTGTTACTGAATAGGACAGGTTTAAAAGTTTATTTAAATTAATTTTCACTGTGAAAAAGAATATACTGGGAAATAGTGTAGGAAAGAGAAAAGGCTGATTGTGTATAAATACGTCATGTATTTTTCTCTTATAACTGTTTGTAAACTGTCTTTTCATTTATTTCCAATAACCACCTGGCTTGTACACCATAATAATGTGTTAATTTACGCAATTAGAGGTTGTGAATTAAAGATAACAATTCAGTTCCTGTTGAAAAAATGCTGGAGAACAGATTTATCTGATTATTAAAATTATTATACATTTTGTCATTGCATGAACATTTTGTATTAATACAATTATAAATGAAATCAAATAAAAAGCAGCATATATATTATTAAATGTAGCAAATGTATTTATTAATTTATTAATAAAAATGTGCCTTTGTTGAATGGTTACTTAGTTTAAATACTTCACCTCTGAAGAAAGTAGGCAGGTTATACTGCTTTTGCTCTGTCCATCTGTCCTTCTGTAGAAAACAAATATTTTTGTAACATATTTCTCAGGAACCACTGATCAAAGCCACTTGAAAATTGGAATGCAGCCTCAGCTAGTTTTTACCAATTTCAGACCTGTGCATTCCTGATCCCTTTTTTCTGACTGAGTTATTGATGACATTGTTTTGATATTTGGTATGCGGCCTCAGCTAGCAGCTCCCATACCACACATTTGATTTAAACCCATAAATCTCCTACTTAATGTATACCGACTTTTTCAGACTTTTTGGTGAAACCTGTGGTTGCTCACAGACATCTTGTTTACACTAGATCTAGTTAACTTACACAACCTGATTGTTGCTGCAACCGTTCAGCATATTCTGTCAGTGTTAACTGAATTATTAATTTGTATCTTAACCTTTGTCATTATGACAGGTGACATTTTTAACAAACATGAAAGGCTTCAAAACTTAACAACTGAGAATTCTGATGGTTTGAACTTCACAATCAACTAAATATTCAGGCTTTTCAAAAAATAATTATTCTGATGAATGTTCAAATTCATACAAGAATGCATTTGGAAAAATAAATTATTGACAAGCCAGAAGCTCTTTAGTGCCAGTATGGATCACCTCCTTAAACAATACCACACTAAATATAACTATACTCTATGTCAGAGTTAGTTGGAACCGGTAAAAACGTAATGGAAGAAAAAATGTATGCAGTATTCTTATAAATTAGTGTTTATTTTGTAGACTGAAAAAAGTGCAAGTAAGTTGCAATAGTACTTTTTAGCAATCACAGTGTATTTTAAGTTGCGTCGAGTTTTTAATTCTCTACGGGGATTTTACATTGTAAAATCACTTATTTGTTTGCAGGAAGTGGCTCTTTGCACGCGCTAGCGCGAGACCGGGAGTACACATTAACAACGCTGCGTAATAATTAAGTAATTAAAATAGGATTAGATAACATGCAAAAATAGCTCAAGGCGCACTTCAATTGATTTAAAAAGAATTCTTTTTATTTGAATCGCAAGAGAAGGTCCGAACAAAAGAAATGTGCACATTTTTTAAAATTACTTTATCTAGG
>JAULBM010284386.1:0-16382 GCA_032357055.1 Geukensia granosissima
AAGGGGACCATCCAAGGACCATTCCACCAAAGTTTGGTTCAAATTGGCCCAGTGGTTTCAGAGGAGAAGATTAAAATTTGAATTGTGGACGGACGGAGGGACGACGGACGCCAAGTGATGGCAAAAGCTCACATGGCCTTTTAGGCCAAGTGAGCTAAAAATTAGCAATTTTCACAAGAGTACAGGACAAAGCACACAAGACCTGTGGTAATTTGAAGACCAAATTCTTTTGCAGTTAAGATAGTTAAATCTCTTTCTAAATTTCCTTTTCAGATTTTGTTATAGCTTTAAGAAATAATGGTCAAAACATGCAAGATTCAGTTCAGTGAAACATACTTAAATATCTATTGTTTAAATTATCATCCAGTTAATTAAAATAAGATATATTACTAATACCGGTATTTGTTCAAATTAAAATATTTTAAAATTAACTTTCATTTAAAATTTTACTCTTATTGTCATTCATCATTAAAACAAAGTTATTGGTTTATAAATTCATATATCATTTAAACATGATGTTATTTGTTAAGAAAATTGTGTGACCCCGAAAGGTATGATGAAAGTTGATGATGAAAGTTGATGATGATGTGTTCTAGCTCTGATTTTAATCAGTACACCACTATAAGACTATACATTCTGGTTATATGTGTTATATTATGTGTAATCTTACTAGGACTTTGTCTTGGGCTTTCCCTGCCCATGCGACGTGGTTCACTTCGAAGATTGGAAGTTACTACACTAACAGGTACTGAAATATCCAAAACAATCATGCATATCATTCCAATAAGGAAAACAGAAGGTGAGCAATTATCATGTTGTAAGTCGTTAAGACATAAATACAAAACAGAAAGAGTTGCATTCCATATATGTAAGTTTTCAAAAGAACTGTGGGATACTACACTCAGTATTCCTTGGAAGACAAGTGCAGCCTGCTCCAACTAGCTATGAAATCTCTGCAGAGTTATATTTCATTGAACAAAATAGTTGTGGATAATCGGTATGTGGTACACTAAAACATCCTATTAAAATATTACAAACACCAGGGCTCAAATTCCAAATTTCTTTTTTGGTCAATAATGAATTTTCCCTATGGGAAAGTGCTTTTTTGCTGTTATTAACTAAATTCTCTATGGGTAAGTGCTTTTTTACTTGTTATTAACTGACTGTAGCAAACATAGAAAAATTATTTAAACAAAACATGAAATTTGTAAACATACTTTGTTCCTCAGATGGTTCCTCAATCTTAGGACGAGGCTTATCTGGCTGTGATATTGGCTGTTCATTATTTAAGGCTACTTCATCTACAGACACAAAAACACATGCAAAACTAAATCTAAAACATTAACCATCACCAAAATTATTAACAATTACGAAGTGTACACACACACACAAACATCAAACAGTGTTTAATAAACTATGGTATTAAAGTATAAAATTTTAATTTATTTTATTGTTTTTCTACACAAACAAAATTTAACTCCGCCTTCTTTTAGTGCATATAGTGCATATATACTTGAAAAATAATTTTTACCTATTTACCTTTTCTGAAATGCAACAAAATGGTGGAAAACGAAAAATATTTTTGAAAATTTGCCAGAAACATGTTGTTTAATTTTTCAATAATAATGTTACTATACCATAGTTTATATCTAGAATATTAAATGGTTCTTTCCGTATCACACCCTGTGTCAACTTCACACACTAATATCATCCAGAGGGCTAGCTAACAAGATGATATTGTTGTCTTGGGTTGATATGAAAAGAGACATATTATATTATGTTTATCATATACTTAAGAAGAAATTCTTGGTCTGTATTAGGATTTACAATTTTGACGTCATGTGATCAATATCATTTTGAGGGGTATGATAAAGGTGAAATGATATCGATATCAGTCATGGCAGTTAAATACAGCTGGCAAAGTTATTTCAGTATTGCATATTTAAATTTCCTTTATTTAGTATTAAGTATATGATAAAAAAGTTTACTTGTACATTAAAACAGTGACAGTTATCTATTAATCAACAAGGAAACAACAAACATGTTAAAAATAAAACCAGAACACTAAAATGACATTATTAAAAATAATATGTGTACGAATTATTTGTGCACTTGTTAAACAAAAAAAACAAGGTCTGAAAAAATATACTGTGAAAGTACTTTAATTGGCAAATATCGATTTTTGTGCTTTTGTGCTCATCAAAATCATATCTGGACAGTGGATTCTATAATTCATGTTTCCACATTCAGTACTTAAAATGTTAACAAAACCCATGAAAAATAGCACTTTCACAGTATATCTGCTGATTTATTATATCTATTCAAAAATTGCAAACCTTGCTTTTAGACTACAAACATCAAGGTGAATTAGTTACACAATAAATGACTTGCTTACCACATGCTTTTAACAAATATTAGGTTTGGGTTTTAAAAAGTTAAGTTTGGAGTAAGGTCATAACCCTTTCTAAATTGACCTATTACCTTCTCAAATGGATCTGGATGTTTAATTTACTGGAAAACATTTCTTTTATAACAAACAGGTAAAGATTTGTGGTTGTAAAATGATAAAACTCCAGATTATGGAAAACAAGACTAACCAAAAGCTAATGAGTATCTTAGCATAATTAAGTATCAATTAAATTTTAGTAATATTTTAACTCACTGTTGGTTTAATTTCTATTTGAGATTTCACATGTAATCCAATTGATCCATTAAAAAAAACTGTTTCAAGGATGAAGAAAAATTTTAAATTTTTTCTTTGAAATATATAAAAGTAAGTGTCATTCTTGACATGTTTTAGACTTTTTTCTTTCCTTAGAACTCACTTTGTCTACATTTGTTAACAGATGACGTAGAGTCATTGGAAGGGGACTTGAAAAAACACCTTTTTTCTGCCATCAGCTGATTACAGAATATTTTTCCACTCTTGATAGTTATATTTCAAAATTTTAAAGCTCTTGCCAAGGCACCAGCTTTTAACTTTGAAAAATTTCACTATATCAAGTGGAGAAATTCTGGAAGCAGAATTAGAATCTATATATAACTGTAAGGGTAGGCAAGTCTACAATAAACAACATTAAAACCAATTACACATTTCAAACATGATTTATTTTAATCATTTCCACCAAACATTCTATTATGCAAGTATAAGCACCCCCTCACCTTACTATCTTGTAAAATCTTTAAGAGTCCCCTCAAACACCCAGAATTGGAATGCTTTACAAGATAGAACAGTAAATTCTTTGAGAAAATAGCATTATTTAATTGAGAGACATTTAATATAAGGGATGGAAACTATTATTCATTATTTCAGGCTATTCTAAAATATAGAAACCTAAAATGTTTCAAAGTGAACTTGATAGAATTTTTGACTTTACTGATTGTTATAAGAGACCTTGTTATTTATTTTCTTTAAGTACCCTGGGTACTTATAGGGTACTTATAACGAGGAATACAGTAGCTACAGACAGGAAAGGATTTTAATTCTGAGCCTTAAACTTTTTTCTAAATACCGTGCAAATTTCAATTTTCTTGTCAATGCATGAACTGTGTAATGGTAAGACATTGCATGGTTTCCACTGTCAATAGAAAATGACAGGCAAGACATGGGTCTATAGCAGTAACATGTGTTAAGCTTATTTCAGTAATCATTATCTATGTTATTTCCACTCTTGAATCAACATAAAATACATGCTTAAAAAGTTAATCTGTTATTAAAACTCCTGAATCAACATTGAATACATGTAAAAAAAGTTAATCTGTTGTTGATTATGGGATATGAAAATTGGGACAATGACGTTATATATACAAACATAAATCCACCACCAATATAAAATTTTAACACGCAGCCTTAAATCTGTTTCATGCCCCAAACAACATTTTTATCCCACCAAGTCACAAAACATTAAAAAAATTCTAGATGTATGCCATTTCCCATCAAAACAGGTATGTGACCAAGGTTCCACAAGACAGTAACGGAAAAGACATGCAGATCAAAGATAGGTGAGAAATGGGGAACTCCAGAACTATGCTAATTCACCTCTTGTAATAGTAGAACCTCTAGGTAAAGAAGAGGTCTTTTTTGGTTCTCTTGATGGTCCTGTACAAGTCAAAGAGTCAAAGAGAAAAAAGTTTTAGAGAAGATTTCATTATCAACATGACAATATTAAAGTAAATTTGTACATGCAAGTAGATATGCTTTTGTCTTAAATGCTAGTATAGGCACTTTAATATCCAGTCAATTTTTAATACACCCTTCCTTATAACTTATTTATCACACAATTCTACCGGTTTTTATCGGTACGATATCAAGCACTGCTTTATGGCTTTCTGAGGCTTCAATGAATTCAATTTAACCAAATTCTTCTTAACAGCCAATACTCAAACTTTACTCTGACCTCTATTAAAAACATTACTTCTGTGACAATGTTGACTGAAGTCTACAGTTTGACTACACCACTCTACTTTTCAAGACTTCATTCAATGATAGTTTCATGTATTTCCTGCAGCTATACAACTTTATCCCCATCTCCACCAGGTCCATCATTCTACATAACCTGTTTCAGTACCATGCTGTTCAACAGATGTATGCCTAATTTTTTTCTACATTACCTGTTTCACTGCCATGCTTTTCAACGGGTCTGCATCTTTCTACATAACCTGTTTCACTGCCATGCTTTTCAACAGGTCTACATCTTTCTACATTACCTGTTTCACTGCCATGCTTTTCAACAGGTCTACATCTTTCTACATTACCTGTTTCACTGCCTTGCTTTTCAACGGGTCTGCATCTTTCTACATTACCTGTTTCACTGCCATGCTTTTCAACGGGTCTGCATCTTTCTACATTACCTGTTTCACCGCATTGCTTTTCAACACGTCTGCATCTTTCTACAAAACCTGTTTCAATGCTGGGCTGTTAACAGCTCAACGCCTGTCTTTCTACATTACCGGTGTAAGTACCATGCTGTTCAGCATGTTTCACCTGTTTTTTTTACATTACCTGGTTCTGCACCAGCTCCGTCCTGTTCATCAGGTTTACTAATGGCCTCGTCTGATGCTGCTCTAACCTCACTTTCTACTGGAGCACTAACTACTGGTTCTACTACTGGTTCTGGTGTCGGTCTGTATAACAGAAGACATTAATTTATTGGATCATCAAGATTCATTCTGTTACTATAAAACCTTTTTTCCTATTTTTAGCTTAATTAGGTGGTTGGTTAAGTATTAGTTAAATTTTTAACCCACTTTTGGTTATATTTCTGTGGATGTTCAGGCACAATTCAATTGAATGATTAAAATCACTATTTCTAGCATGAAGACAATTCTATTTTTTGTTTGTGAGTGACTTAAAAAGAAATTATAATTCTTTGCATTAAGCAGAATATTTGTAAGATTACTTTTCATGTATTATTATGGTTTCCTCTGTGACACAATGATTAAACAGAGTTCCTATTAACGAGGTCCCAAAAGGGGGCTTAAAAAAAACCAACATTTTGGACGTTTTATTTCTAGAAGAAACAGATTTTCATCTGCTTCCAGTTGATTACCAAATATTCTCTGCTCTGAATAGTTAAAGGAGCAGGTCCAGTAAGCTCGTTTTTGGCCAAGGAATTTGCACATAATAAAAACCTTAGTTAGTATTACATAAAAGTGTTGAATAGAAAAATAAATTCTCTAAATATGTGCAGCTTTCTTTTTGGTATAAAAGTTCACATGCTTTAGCTATGACGTCATCAAATACGTCAATTTCCCAAAAAGTTCAAAAATGTTCATATTTTTGTTGATTTTAAGAGATTTTTGGCTCTTATTGTATTGGCCCCATGTGTGTTACACTAAAATATTGACATATATGATGTAACACACTTAACTGCATAATATATGTAAAAATTAAACACACACGTGCGGCCAATGCCGAAATGGCAAAACATGGGTATAAATTAGACAATATTAGCTTATTTGTTGAATTTCCCATTTTTGGACGAAGTTTGAGCAGTTGAAAAGCTCTAAATTTTATCAAAAAGGTTAGTTAAGTCTTTAAGATATGACATTATAGTTTGCAAAAAAATGTAAAACTTCAAATATATACTTAACATTATTTTTGAGGCCGAAAATGGTCCTTATCCAACCTA
Organism: Geukensia granosissima; assembly: GCA_032357055.1. Taxonomy (NCBI): domain Eukaryota; kingdom Metazoa; phylum Mollusca; class Bivalvia; order Mytilida; family Mytilidae; genus Geukensia; species Geukensia granosissima. The sequence continues at coordinate 6,132 of JAULBM010284386.1, forward strand.
CTCCTTTTAAAATGGTTAATGCTCCTGCCAAGGCCCTAGCTTTAAACAATTAAAAATTAACTTTCTCAAGTGGAGGAATTACATAATTGTCTGGAAGGAGAAAATAATCTATTTTTAAAATGTTTGGACCCAAGATATCAGTTATTGTTACTGAATGCCACTAAATTCCAAGGTATAACTTAATATTAAATTATGACAGAATCATTTAAGAGAAAAAGTTATAGATTACTAGAATGATATGTCTTACGGTTTTGGTGGTGGCAAGAATTCTTCTATCAGTTTCCTTCTTCTTTCTTCCTTTTCTCTTCTGTATTTTTCAGGATCATCTTGTTCTTTAGCCCTTTCTTTCATTTCAAACTGCAAGGTCATGTTAGAAATAACTCTCATCAGACTGGTTCAATATTAGTTTTGAATTTTAAAAATATATATTTCCATGACTTTGAAGATATCCCAAACATTACATTGAATTCTTTCTTTCAATTTTTGAACACTGAATGAAGTCTTTGAAAGTGATATTTTAACTTGGAATTAAGACCCCATTTTGGTCTACCAACAATCAATTCTGTTTTTGATTCAATTCACATTTCATTTATTGGTTCTGTACCTAAGTTGAAGAAAATTTACCATTTTTCAACTAACAAACATTGGTTTTGCACTAAGTACAGAATTTACTTACTGTAGTTAATTTTTCTAAAGCTATAAATCTCTCTTCTTGTGTTGCTGCTGCCTTTTCAAACGCCTCATGTTTCTTTATTAAGTTCTCTACTTCATCAAGTGTTTGCTGTACGAAAAAAATAGTAAATATGTGCTATAGTAAAATTTACACAATGACTATTAATACAGTATTTGAATATAAAATTGGTCAACAATATAACTTTTAATATTATTAAGAGCCAACAAAAATCAAATTGGTAAATGTGCTATACACTATACATGTCAAAATATTAGAATAAAATTTATGGTAATTTAAAATTAACCACATATTTTGATACAACCAAGTCAAAGGGGAGGGCTCAATTTAAAACCATATGTCCAGTTATCAGTGTATGTAGTTAAATTTGCAAATTGGAAACCATCTGGCAGAAAACAATTATTTTTACCTGATACTTGCAAAATAAATTGGCAAAATGGTCACCAAAAATTCCATTTTAATAAAATGACTCATTTTTGTTGATTTTTTCCTTTTTATATTTTGAACTAGGCAAACACAAGCAGACAACATCTAATTTTTAATTCTGCAATATAATAAATTACCTTCATATTTTGGGACTTTAAAATAGTTCCTAATCCTGATTTTTGAATAAGAATTACACTTAGACATATAAAACTGACAAATTTGTTATATGTGTAAATTATATGCAGTGTTATTAACCAAACTTTTGTATTGTACTACTACCAAACCTTAAACTAGTATGATTATAATCCAAAGTCCTGGTTATTTGTGTGTAGATACTGTTTGACTTAATAGAAACTGTACCCAAATTCTGGGTTGTTTGGGTGAAACTATTGTACTATTAACCAAACTTGACTTGTTTAAAACTTACACCCAAGTCCTGGTTATTCAAATAGGGATCTTGTGCCATTAACCAAGCTTCAGCCACTGAGGCATCTCTGGCAAACTGGTAGACTTCAAGGACTGTTAAAGAGAAACATCATGAAATAATATTTAACTTAATAGTGCAGTATTTCCTCAATATGTTACTATCAAATTACCTAAAAATTATTTCCTTTACAGTCTCGGAAATGAATGTTTGTATAGCTCGGGAATGTGACTTCTGGAAAGTGATTGCTGGAAAATGAGCTAAAGGGACAGCTTAATGAGAAATTATGCAGTGCACAATCTAGAAAAGATGTGGACTGTGTGTTTCTGGTATACATTAATGAGAAATTATGCAGTGCACAATCTAGAAAAGATGTGGACTGTGTGTTTCTGGTATACATTGTTTCTTTTCAATACACAACTTTTATACATTCATGTACTAATACCAACTGAACCACGATTTCCATGTCCAAAACAAAAATAGCATGCCTGACTAATTATGACAATTTAATTAATGTGTTAGAGAATTGTGCCTGATACAAGACTTTTGTTTCAACCTATTATGCAGTGTTTGTCGTCAAACTCTCACAAGATATTTGCAACATTCGTTTAAGTTTGTATAAAGCCTACTACTACAAAACAAAATAGAATGGTGTCCTAAAGAACAGACAAAAATTTAATATAATAAGCTGACAGTAATCACTCATGTACTGATGATGTTATATAGCTACAAGCCCTTCTTATGATAAACTTACTGAGCTGTAAGTATTCCCATCTTTCTGACCAGTTATCTGTCATATCCTCTCTTGTGGTCGTCAGTTGTATCAACTTCTCTCGGACCTGAATAATAAAGATAACAATAAAAACAAGACAAAAATACTATATGTAATGTTTTTCTATTCTTTCTAAATTTAAAGCACTTTTAATATAACTAAGCCCAATAAATATGTTAATTTTTAAGCCTTTTATACTGAACTAATCATTTTGGCCTCCTTTAAAAACTTACTTTTTTCATCTGAAGCAGATTTTTATTTTAAAAAAATATATAAAAGTCAAATGTTTTTATGTGTGTAAATGCACTAATCATTTTGGCAACTTTTAAAACCTTTTTTTCATCTGAAGCAGATTTTAATTTTTTTTTTAAATATATATAAAACTCAAATGTGTTTATAATGTGTATAATTTATTTACCTCATCAGATCTATAATGTTTACGGTTTAATAAATCTCGTCCTAGATTTATACAAATGGCAAAGTTCTCCTCTCTTGCATCTATTTCTGCCTTCAAACTTTGGTGGTTGTTCATTAATAACTCTACACCAGACACATCTCTGTAGAAATAAATTTCATTGAAGTTAAATATTTAATTCCAGCAAGAAACATACTATAACCAACCAATTTTGCCTGAACTTCAACATATTTTGTAGATTTTTTCTGAGAAGTTAAAATAAATCACTTTCATAAAAAGTTGGTTATTTTTTTGTAGATTTACTTGAACAAAACTACACTGAAAACTAAAGCTTTAGTAACACCAACCCTACAAAAACAACTGTAAGTTAATGTGCTCCAGACATGTCATGTATTATTTGACCAAACTAAGTTCAAATTCACCGTTCTCATTTTCACCACCTCATAGATTTACCTTGGTTTTTCTTGTGTAGTAATTTGTCTGATGATATCTTCCATCCATAATATCAAGTCTCTGACAAGATTAAAGAACCTATACAAATCACTAGCGTCAGCAAGTTTACTTTTCCTTGTGGAGACATGCAGTAGAAGATCATTCCATGCTCGTACAACTTCCTCTTCACGATGTCGTATTTCTTTAGATTTTTCACCAGCATAACCTGTTTGTAAGTTTGCAGATTCTTCCTGTATTGCTTGCACCTGGTTATTACAAAAACAGAAATGTTCTAAGTAAGTACCATTTTATGACACTGTCTAACAGACTTATCAAACTTATTTCCCAATTACATCCTTATATGACAATTACTATTTATTTTTTTGCATCTTTATTGCCAGCTTATCTGAGGGGTTGTGCTGAAAATTTATGGCTGAGTCATACTTAATATATTTTTCAATTTATTGGGAGTTGAATGAGCTAAGGGAATAATTAATTCTGAAAAGTAAATGCTTTAATTGCCTTGATCTTCAATAAATATGATTTTTTTTTTTTTAAATATTACTATAAAGCCAGAAAAGGTGATCACGGGCATAAAAGGTGGTATGAGTAGGAAGAGTTGGGCAAGAGAGAGAGGCACCTAAGAGAATATCAACAATTTTTAAGGTTTTTATAGCTCATTTATAACAAACCCACAATGAGTGAGCTATTTACCCAAGGGACAATATTCTTTTCCAAACTTACTTGTGTTGCTAATGTAACCAAATCATTTTCAAAGTTAGCATGTTTTCTCTGTAAAGCTGCAACACTTTGAGCATCTCTTCCTAATTCTTCTGGGATGTAATTCTTTTTCTCCTACAAATTCAGTATCATAATTAAATACCAAATTAAAATCATCCATAATACCAAAATATAATTCACTGTATTACACACAAAATACTGATATGATTAAACAAGAACAAAATAGCTTTCAAAATACAGTGAAAGCAACCAGACTAGATCCCATATACATTTGTAATGATAACAATATTCAAGAAATTGTCAGAATTCTCTATATATTTAAGGCTGAGTCTTCAACTCTAGTTTACAGGTAAATTAAAAATAAAAACAATGACACAATCAGAAACAACATCTAATTCCAATGTTTATGTCAAGTAATATCCATCCAACTGACCCATTTTTTTATTATGACGTATATTCTAACGTATCAGAAAACTTAAATCAGAGTTACGTTGACAATGTAGGTGTAAATGAACAATTGTCATGAGAAACTCAATGACTGTCCAAGATGCAGCTGCTAGCAAAACATCATTGAAGTCTGACTTTCAGTGAAGTGCATCTGGATTTTAATGCAAAACTTAACCAGTATGTGACAAACAGATTAAAGAATTTGATAAAACACTGTATCCCTTAGCAACACTTCTTAAAGTGACAGGATACAATGTTTTAGAAACTTACAAAGACCTGCAGATCAGATCCAATACTTACTAAAATTCTTTCTAAAATATCTTTACAATCATGATAAAATTTATGTAATTCCCAAGAAGCTTGTAACTGTTGTGTCCGTGTATCTATTAATTCTAATAAATCATTCCAGGCTTCATTCAAATTGTCTTTCCACTCGGCAATAGCTGCTGCATCAGAATGTTCCGCAGAAATTAATTGATCACAATTGTCATATGCAGCTTGTACGCGTTCTGTACCAACACTTTCTGTTTCCCGAGCAAATTCCTTGAATCTCTCCTTTAACATCTGAAAGGCAAACAAAAATGATGATTATCACCTTCAATAAAGAGTTTCAGAAGCAAATTCCTTAAATCTCTCCTTAAACATCTGAAAGACAAACAAAAATGATTATTATCACCATCAATGAAGAGTTTCCCCAGCAAATTCCTTGAATCTTCCTTTTACATCTGAAAGTCAACCAATAATGATTACCACCTTCAATAAAAAGTATTGCTAAGTTTTTCTGTGGTTAATTGATTAACAGTATAATACAGTTTCTTATGCTTATTAGTTTGGTTGGTAATTTGTATAGCTGTAGAACAGTGCACGTTATCAATGATGACTTTAGAAATGCATTGTATCCTGTTTTCTCAGATATGACTAGACGTAGAGACAACTTTTGTTATTAGTTTTAGGCTTCACTGGTCTTAACCAAAACAACATTTACGTCTCCTATTTTGATATATTCAATACCATGTAAATTCCTTTTAATCAAAACCTATTAAAACAGATATAAATTAAATACTTACTGTAACATGTTCGAAATCTTGCCCTAATTCATGTGATCCAGCAACTATTTCTCTTTCTGCTATCCACTGCATTAAATCATCTATTTCTCTATTCAACACATACAGTTTTAGAACTTCTTCCAGTTTACTCTTCCTCTCTCTGGCCAAATCTTTAAGACCAGCATATAATTTATCTACTTGTGACTGTCTTACTGCAATTTGGTCACTGCAAAAATAAAGTTCAGTTTTTTGCTAACATCAATTATATTTCAATCACTAACATTATTAAACTGCTAAATTCTGATGTTGATGTAATTCTTCATATTTTTAATACATTTAACCATAAAATGCAACAAATTTCTAAAAGTTGTAAGTTTTAGATTTCTATTATCATAATACTGGTGTATGTCACATTGTTACCTAGGGTTTGACCACCCAAACATTATCACTGTACAGATTTATCGACATGCAGTTTAACTGAACATGTATGTAGTATGTGAATAGTGTCTTTCTGACATATTTTCCATATTATTGTATATGTTTGAATATTTTACCAACATATACTTTCTTCACTTAATCCAAATTCAGCACACTATTCATATACTACAGCACATAAATTACACAGTATTTGAGTTCATGAAAATTATTGACACTTTTAATGACAATTTACCTTTCTGGATGTTCAGAATCAATTAAAGCCCGGCTCTTCTCACCAAGCTGTCGTACCACATCGGCATAATCTTCTACTGCATTCTCTAGGACCTGGTGTTTCTTCATAAAGTTTTGAGCACCAATTTCATCTTTAGCTCTTTCATCTCCCATCATATACAATTCCTGTTCACTCATCCATGCCTCTGCCTCAGAAGCATCATAATAATACTGGAAAAAAAATCTTTCTATTCAACCAAATCACACTCACAGGATTTTTATTTTTCCTTTAATATCAATCCTTACCAATCTATGCTTTAACATATTAAAAGATGGAACATGATCCATTCATTATCATAAACATTAACTTCATTTCCCCAAAACCTAATTGTTTGGAGTTGTGCACAATTTTGAACAGGATTTCAGTAATATCACAGCAGTCAGTATTTGTGGAGGAAGCCAGAGTAACAAGAAAGAACCACTGGCCTTGTACAGGTAACTGACAAACCTTATGGCACAACTCAAGTAGTGAAATCAAGCCATATAGGTGATAAGCTAGTGATCTGAACAACTACCTAGACCACTCAGCCACCCAGGACAAACAAAAAAAATATAATTATTACAAGTAGATTACTGTCCTCATATACAAATAAATAGAAAACATTCTGTATAAATTAGTTGTTGTCTTATTTCAATTAAATTGCTGTTTAATTTACCTGTTGTGCAATGTCTGATAAGTGAATTCTATCATGTCTCTTGGCTACAGCATCCTTCAGATCTCTCCAGTGGTTCAATAAGTCTTCAATTAAGGCTTGGAATTCCTCTGACTGTGGATGTCCTTCATCGATCAGTTCTTGACCAACATCCACCACAGACAGTATTCTTGGTTCATGGTTTTCTATTTCGGTTTGTAAAGACTGAAACAGACCATAACAAAACAGTGTAGCCTCCATTAATGTTATCACAATTGGTCTTGAGGCTCACTTTATTTTTCACATATTAAAGGCTTTTCCCAAAACATCAACCCGATGAATTAATATGCAATATACAAATAATACAAAATCCACCCCATGCAATATGTTTAAAACAGAAAAATACATCAGACCACATATCAAAATGCTTTAGTAGATTACTGTTTGAGAAATACAAGTAAATAAAGTTCAGAAAAAGTGCTATAAGATAAAATATAGGTTTGTGAAGTCCCTGTGTACTACTATAGATATAATGATGAGAAATGATAATTTTTACATCAATGTAGTCAACTTGTAGAGCCAGCCAAAGCAGCTTATTCTACTGAACTTGTTTACAATCATCAGATGTGCAAGTTTTTTTAAGTGAAGTTTTTTAAAGAATATATGTGCTGTATGTCAACTAAAAAGCTAACTGAAAAAAGTATAACAATGAATTCTAAGACAAGAAAAATAAAATGAGAATTAAAGCCTTGTTTTGGCTGAATAATTTATGCACTGAAAATTTTTTAGACATGAAAATGAAAATGTAAATTTGTAATAGCAGATACCATGAGTATGCCTATACATATACAAATATTGTTTGATACATTTTGAATTCACTACCTGTTTCTCAATTTCAGATCGAACAGCTGACCTAAATCGCTGATAAGAAAATTAATGAATTAAGAAAATTAATGGTTATTTCCCTTTAACAGAAAACAAAGTAAACTTAAACCTTCACAAAAAGTAAAGTAAAACACAAAAACTGCAAGAAATAACTCAATTTTGATTCAAAATACAAGGTTTAACAGAAGGAAAAAATCCAAAATATCTAAACGACTCTAAATTTGGCAAAAGTAAAAATTATTATTATCTAACTTGAAATTTGAATGATTTCTTCATTCTTAATTATTCCTGGATCACCTACCTGGTTTTTAGTGACAAGCATTTGAACACTCAGTAAACTGTTTCCATACTGCTTCGATGTGGCTTGTGGCATCTTCTCATTAATCCACAATTTCTCATCCTCCACATCTCTGACAAACTGATGGATACGTTTGACTTTCTCAAGTTGTTCTCTACGCTGAACTAATGGTTGTTGTATCTTGGCAAATCTAAAGAGAAAAATTAAAACATTATTTCAATCACCAGAACAACTTGCCATTTTTGATGCAGTGATACAGGTAAAAAGAACGAATATTTTTTCCTGAACCACAAAACTAACTTGTAAAGTTGTACAATGGAGTAGGATTTTAAAATAAACATTTTACTGTGTTGTGATTTTCAAATGGAGATGATTTGTAAGTAGTACTGTAAAAGTAGATATACTTGCTTTGTATTAATTTTCATCACCATCTTTGTGGTCTAAATTTTTCTGCAAAATTATGTACACAAGAAAAATAAAACAGGAGGGTAAATCTGTGAAAATAACAATTCACAAATACTAATACTTCTACAGTATACTGTATTTTATATACTTATTTGATATAGAATGTCATTTGTGCATAGTCACAAATTTTGTCAGTACCTTTCAGCAACCATGGCTTTCCTCTTCTCAATGATAGCTTCCTGTTGTGGATCAATCTTCTTCAGAATTACTGCCTGTTCATCTAACTCTGTAACTTGTTGTTCCTTCATCTTCATTTGGGACTCCAAAAGCTGAAAAAAAAACATTCAAGTGAATCATCTAATTCAATTCCTTAGTTGTTTATAACCTAAAGCTTATATTAAGCATATTATGTTGAAACTTTGAATTCCTCATTCAAAATTATTGGGTACAAGATTTTTTATTTATGAAGATTTACATTAACAATAAAAATGCAGACTGAATAATTGCAGGTTACTAAGACATAACTATTCAAACATAATAAAAACAGGCATTCCTATTTTTTATAATTAAATAAGCAGCATGATGTTTTGACTTTTAACAGTGATGGTTTTCAGAATGATTAAAAACATTCATTGCAAGATATTTATTTAAAATTGTAAATTAATAAACTAAGATGAATGAATCAAATATCTATAAAGTATCAATAACAACTTTATCATGTCTTTCAATTTTGTTCATGTAATAGATTTACAAGTAAGAGAAATGTACTTCACAAATAAAGTCTAAAGAATATCTCTGCTCTTTGTTTAAAGACTCTTATTTCCTTTCATTAATGTACAAGACTTTCAAAGTTGATCCTATTGTTTTCAGTAATCTCCTCCAATTATCATTTCCCAGCAGAAGACATTCCCTTCAGCCATGTGTTAACAACTTACATTTTGTTTCTGCATGAGAAGATTAACTGTAGTAAGATCTTTGGCTGCTTCTTCTGTAATAATCTGTGATTCTAACTGATTCATCCAGCCATCAATATCATCACAACTCTGTTCATACAGGACAGACCGGTTAGAATCAAACAATTTCTCTCCCTTGGCCTTGGTTGCCCGCTCTAATTCATCCCATTGTTCCTGTAAACTGGACAAAATTGGTTCAATCTGTTCCCTTGTTTCTGGTTTGTCTTTTAACAGGTCTTCACCAGCCTAAAATTCAAATTATATTTTATATCAACAAACCACAAAGATAATTTTATACTCCATAGCTAGATAGTAAACACTTTTAAACAGAGAAGGCAAGTGTGTGGGTAAAAAAAAATTAAAATCCTTTAACAGCATTAAATCTTTACTAAAAATTTTCAAAATTGTTTTCATCAGTGTTATTCCCCTTCTTGCATAAAATGAAGGTCTTTCTGTTATTTTGTAATGGAGGGTTCAGTTATATTGTCTAACACCTTGTCTCTATTTAAAACAAGTCTGGTGTATGAATTTTTCTGTCTCCTGATGTCTGAGCTATGTCCTTTTATTAATCATTAGCAGCTGTTTCACTCTCGAAGGTTTGATGTCTGAGGTATATAAAATCACTTTATCTTACCTCCATTAATCGGACAAGTCTGTCCTTATTAGCGGCTATTTCCCTCTCGAAGGCCTGATGTCTGAGGTATTTACTATGGAGGTTTTTAGCATCTCTGTATGTCTCATCCTGAGCTGCTGCCATCTTGTCATGTAACCAGTCTCTTAACTGTAAATAAAGAAATGTGTATTCTTCAATAACAAACCTCATCAGTAGATTCAAGTAATTTGATTACAAACCAGAGGCTCCCAGAGCCTGTAATCGCTCACCTGGCTTAGAGTTGCCTAATCAGAGTTAATGTGAACAAAGATTTAACACATTGCTTGATAATTGTCTGCTTGTTTTTCAACATAATAGTAGTCC
>JAULBM010284396.1:0-16381 GCA_032357055.1 Geukensia granosissima
GTTGTTTACTTGAATATGATTATTATGAAGCTAGTAAAAGATTTAAATCTACTTTCTATCTTTTTAAAATTATGCCCCGAAAAGTTCATCACGCGTTATGACCTGTTTTTTGAAAGTTCAATGCAGGTCATGACCTGGTTTTTGACCATCAAGGGTTGACAGGTATGTTTTTGTCCACATGATTCAGAATTCTATCTTTTCCTCATGTTCATGGAGTTCTTAAATTATTGACTGAATGGAGAAAAACAATATAAAGGTTTTTTGCACAGCATACAAACTGCGCTACAATTTAGGCAATGCTTTTGAAATTTCATGGGAGTGAAAGTTATTTACATCCATTCCTACACAGCAAATAAATGCTCTCAGTCATGCAAAAAACACAATCATATATTTTTTATAATATTTAAATCCTCATTGTGATTTAAAAAAAATTAATTTATGAAGCAGCAAGAAAGGGAGTGCATTATATTGATAATCCACTATACTAAAATGATTAATTAACTGATCTTAAAATTCTACTGACGGTGTCAAAAAATGATAATCATCATAAATAATTTTAGTACACTGAAACTTGTGTCATTATTTTATTGTCGATAATTTCGTGTATCATTGTAAGCTAGTTGTTCTGCCGTGCTTTGTAATTGTTTTCTGTTATAAAATACCTTTTATATGTGTATGGAATTCAATGCAAATGGGCATTTCATTGATGTAAACATTGAACATGTTGAAAATTGGGATCTTCCCATTTTGGCATCCATATTTGTTTGACCTTTGTTGACACCAATTTTATCCAATCAAAAGAGGTTTTATTTTCCTTACTGGTTACAACTGCAGATCAGAATCAATACGATGTGATTTTCATATTAAAATCGTTAACGGAAGGAGCAAATGAAAATTCTGAAAATGATATATTTGTTTATCTAAAAATACCACTCATTCATAACAGAGAGATTGCATGTAGACAAAAAGACAAAATCTTTCAACGTTCAGATAAATTTTTCGTCGTAACAAGGTTAGACATAGTTTCAGTGCTCCATTGCCCAGCAGGCATCAAAGTTCAAACGATGGCTTATAAAAATGTGGCTATATTTTCTCAGTTGCAAATATTTTCTTTTAGGTCCCACTCAACACCTTACTGACTTTTTTTTAATAAGACCCCCAATTATTAAAACAGACAGAGCGAGTAAGTTTGCGCAAATGGGGAGATGCCGTGACAATTTAAAACCCAGTCTGAATTTTTAAACCGCATTTCCATGTGTTAAATTTGTATTTTCTTTTGCAAAGGGACACATGGTCCATATACCCTCTATCTCCCCGGATCAGCTCTTGAAAAAACTGTATTAAAAGAAAATTAAGGTTGTCTTCCAAGACCTTTTTCTGAGAACTTCTAAAAATTTGTAATGCTCCTCGACATATAATTTTAATGTCTCAAGTTTTTCGGTTAAGGAAACAAGACTTAATTCACTAGACTGAATTCATCGCATATATAACCAGCCAAACTACAGACGATCGACACTGGAATTTGTGAATTAGCAAAATGTAAAGTACTCTTGTGACATTGATTAAGTGATCAATGTTTATTTCAAGTAGTCATTATCCTAGGTGGCAACAGATGTCAATTTCATTTAAGATCAAAAGGAGAGGCCAACGCGCATGGGTTGTATTCAATAATCTTAATTTCAATATTCTCCTTGTATAAATGTATAGTACGTTTTGTCCTTAGATAACTTTGTATTCGTCTTTTGGGCGAATATTATTGCCTAAAGTACTTTTAAGTTCGTTATGCAATCAGAATACCGAAACTGTAAAAAATGTAATAAGTTTGCTTTGCTTGGAATTGTAGTCGTTAAAGAAATGATATATGATTCTATAAATTCTTATCCTGTCTCAAACGTTTTACGGTCTTCATACGCAATCAAACATGTCCGATAAAACACAAGCAAGATTCGTCATATACATGTACGTATACCGGCGGTATGCTCTTCGGACAATACGCGTATTTAAAGACATCGCATCTTACCAAGCAAATATCAGAGGTCTCCATAAGCCCAAGGAAAACTTATAAGTGAGTGTCTTCTAAATTTTGGACCAGTTTAATTCAATATAACTACAGACTGCTGGAAACAAGAAGCTGAAAGTTGATAAACATGCATAAGAAGCAACTCTAAAGACGTATATAAACAATTAACGTCTTTTCGTTTTTTTATTTTTTTTTTATATTTAATTTATTTATTTTTGGCAATGCAAGTTTGCGCGCACCCCACGCTTTATTGCTATTTTCGTGAAATCATGAAAATTGCGAAATTTCTTATGAATAAATAAAACTTCCAGGTGCAATAGTTTCTTCAAATTGCCCTTGAAATTTAAAGTATTCTGTCAAAAAATTCTGTAAACAAATTTCTGTCACCTTAAAACCAAACAAACTTTTACAAATTTAATTAAATGTCTCCAAGATGTCCGATTTTCCGGTTAAATAATAAATCAAAATGCACTAATAAACAAAAAAGTTTTTATCATGTCGGTTTCGGCAGTGATTATGTTCTTTACAATATGTTTGGTTGAGGTAACATGATAAGGGATGCAGGTATTGACGAATTGTCTAGAAAAAACAGCAGACAACGATAAAGATTGTATGCATATTTTTCAAAATTCCGATTTACGTCCAACGGAGTTCTATTTTTCCCAATCTAATTAAAATGAAATCTCCGCACTTGCTCCCTGAAAAACCCGTAAAAAACCCAGAAAAAAATCAAACAAAACATCAGTTATTAATAATACTTTTAGAATAAATTTAGCCGGACATGTTTTGCTTGATGTCTCAGCTTAGGAGGTTGGTACATCTTGTTGACTCTTGTTTCATTTGTTTTTGTCTGCGTACTTCAAAAGTTAAATCTTATGCAGTTGGTTTTTGAAGCTTGATTTTTATGTCGTTTTGTCACACCACTTTCCCAGTATAGGTGGATGCTTGAGTATTCACAAATATGTTTAACCCCATCAAATGCTGTATGCGCCTGCATGTCTCATGTCAGGTACATATAATCCAGTGGATGTCGCGCCTGTCTCATGTCAGGTACCTATAATCCAGTGGATGTGGTTGATTTTATCGGTTTAAATATTTTTTGGTTTACAAGTACACTGTATACTTATCTGGCCGATAGTTTTAACATTTGAATTTTATCACGTTTTATTATTGGGGTCTTTACAACTCGGAGGAGTTGTCGTACACTGTGGATGTGTGTCCATTATTAAAGGGCTTTGGGCAACCTGTAGAAGTTTTTAATTTACATTTTACTTCAAGATCGGCATGTCCTGGAAGAGTGTAACTCTCGGTAACCAAAAGTTCAGTTGAAGGGTAATGCTGAACTTTTTTATACGGATGCATCCTCACAATGTCAGTGTCCACACTTGTCCGCTCAGTGTGTATATACCTTATTGACAGCAAATTAAATGTGTTAAATATGAAGTGCATTCATGGGTTAATGTTCGTCAGGTGCATTCAGTCCCAAAGGTTTAGAAAGCAGAATAAAGGCATATGAAAAGACTAATACAACCTTAAAAGTTAAACGAAAGTGTGCGATTTGAAATATCAATTGTAGATGCCAAATAAAAATATTGACCTGTCATCCTCCCAGTAGCCTATAAACACTAATAAACTATCATTAAAATGACATTAATCCTGGTAAAAAACCTACAAACGAGGCTTTTTCGCAATAATTTTAATTTTAATTTTCTTTTTGCAATAAAAATAATCTGTGAAACTGATGATATTGGACATAAAATCTGGCCCATATGTCACAAAAGACATAATCATATTTGATTAATAGTGATGCAAAACGATGAAATTTCTAACTGCGCACCGTGAATGCAAGTTGCTATATGATTTATAACATGTCATCGTAAGTCACCTGTTGCTGTTAAGAAATTTAATATATTTATTTTCTCGTTTTACAGATGAATAAGTGGGCTATACAATTTTCAGAGAAGTAAGGTTTTTGGGGTCACTGACCCTTTGTCCAAGCAATCATTCCTTTTTTTTATATCTAATATGTCTGAAAAATTCGGACTTAATTTCAATATCCCAAACAAAGAGAAAGTTCCAGATACAATGCGAACAATAAATATCGCACAATAAAAGAGGAAGGTTAAACTTGAGTTATGAATAAATCTAACTTAAAAGAGACGACTAGCGAGTAAGAGAGAGTAAGAGAGAACTCGAACTATGAATAGCCCTCAACAAAAGAGGAAGACTACAGAGAGTTAGTGAAAACTAGGACTACAAGAGGGGAGGACTGTGGAGTGAAGAATAGCATTTGGATTATGATTGATTGATTGATTGATTGATTGATTGATTGATTGTTGTTTAACGTCCAATGGCAAATATTTTATGCATATCCAGGTCAAACAATAAATCAGAAAAGGGGCTAGCTTGGGGTTTTGCCGGGGAAATTTTCTGATTATTATTATTTTTACAGTTTTATATAGCGCAGTGCATTATCTAATTAAAATTACTCTAGGCGCCTTAATTACAACAAAACACAAAACCAGGCAAAAATACAATCAAATAAATAAATTATACTTGGTTAAAAAGCGAATCGATAAAAGACCTAAGAAAATATATATGAAGCTCTATGTGTAAATGATTCAAAAACGCTAGTTAAGAAATATATATAAACAAATTAAAGTCACAATGTAAAAATATCTCTGATATACATGATATATCTGATAAAACATTATAATAAGTAAAGATTATAAAAAGTCACTATATGCCGGTTTAAATAGATGAGTTTTTAAAAGTGTCAATAGTGTCCAACATCCTGAGATCACCAGGAAGATTGTTCCATAGAACAGCAGCAGCCATGTCAAATGACCATACGATTTTGTTTTAGGCATCTGAATTCTGTTGGTATTTGCTGAGCGCAGCGAACTTTTTGGTTTGTACACAATCAGAAGTTCATGTAGGTATATTGGGTCTGTGCCATGGAGAGCTTTTACTATCAGTGAAATAAATAAATGCTAAAAAAAAATTTAAATGGGGAAAAGTACAGGTCCGGACCTTATTTTAAATGAAATAATAACACAAAGTAATACAGTAACTAACAAAGCTATTAATAAACTATTTAATTTAATACTTGAACTGGAGAAAATCTTTTACTATACTTATTTTTAAGTCTGGGGAAAAGACAGATCTGAATAACTATAGAGGGATATCCCTACAAAACTGTTTAGCTAAACTGTTTAGCTCTGCTTTAAATGAAGGATTAATATTACATTATGAAAATCTGTTTGCTAGTCAACAGTTTGGTTTTCGTGGAAATCACAGGACATCAGATAGTATTTTTATATTAAAAACATTAATAACTAAGTATATATATGGTGAAAAAGACAAAATTTTCTCCTGTTTTGTTGATTTGAGAAGAGCATTTGACTCACTTTGGCAAAATGGGTTGCCCTATAAATTAAAAGTAAATAATACTGGACAAAAATTCCACAAAGTCATAAGGGACATGTATAGCTCCAGTTACTCTGCAGTTAAGATTGGTAATGAACATACAGAATTCTTTGAAATAAATAGAGGAGTTAAACAAGGGGACAGCCTTACTCCGTCATTGTTTAACTGCTATATTAATGATCTGCATAAAATATTTGATGACTCCTGTGATCCCCTTACATTAGACATGTCAAATATTTCAAGTTTAAGTTTTGCTGATGATTTGGTGATATTATCAAAATCACATCATGGTTTCCAAAATGCTTTGAAGAAACTTGAATCTTATTGCTATAAATGGCAACTGACTGTCAACACCAAAAAAAAAACTAAAATCATGACATTCCAAAAATCAGATATTTACACCCCTCCTTTATATTATAAAAATGTCCCTTTAAGTGGAACTAAAGAATATAACTTTCTGGGAAATATCATTGACTTTAAAGGAAACTTTAAAAGGGCTACAAAGGAACTATCTAAGAAAGCAATGAAAGTTCTCTTTACTCTCAAAAGTAGATTTACTGATTTTCATTCCATACCTGTTGACTTATCTTGTAAATTGTTCGATACCCTTATTAGACCAGTTCTCTTATATAATTGTGAGATCTGGTTTATGGATGAATATTTGTCAATTTTTAGGTCTTTGAATAGATCCAACAGAAATGGTACCACTTCTGATATTTTGTCCTTAGAAGATAAATTTAATTTTGAAAAGATACACCTAAAATTTTGTAAATCAGTCCTTGGCATAAAAAGTTCTGCATGCAACATAGCAGCAAAGTCTGAACTAGGTAGATTACCTCTAACTTCATTTATAAAAGCACAAGTTTTAATGTATTTTACTAGAATTAATTTAAATGACATCAACCCACTGGTAAAGGAAGCTCTTGATGTGAATAAAGCTCTTCACAATAGTGGGAAGTACTAGTGGTACACATTTGCAAATTGCATTTCAGAAGAAATGAATAACAATATTTCTGAATATAATTCTGATAGAACTTTTAGTAAAATTTAAAAAAAAGGTAAAGAATAAAATAAAAAATACAATAATACAAATTACAAGGCTAAAACATTAGATAAATTATCAAAAAATTTCCGATGTATCAAAATTATTCTTACATGTATATAGTCATCTGAAATCTGATATTAAAATGGAAGAATACCTATCGCAAAATAATGGTGTCAAAAATAGACAAAATTTGACAAAATTTCGGATAAGCGATCACGGGCTCAAAATTGAAGTAGGTAGATACCAAAATATCCCAAGAGAACAAAGATTATGCAACATATGTTCTGAAGTTGATAATGAAGTCCATTTTTTTTCTTTAACTGTAAAATTAATAATTCTATTCGGAATGAACTTTTGGAAAACATTAAATCTGTTAACCCTGAATTTTCTCAAAATATGTCACCTTTTCAAAAGTTGAAATTTATTCTTGATCATAAACTTGAACTGTTGCCTTATGTCTGCGACTTTATAAAGCAATCATGAGAATTGCAAAAATAGGGTCCACGTCAGTCATACGTTTTCAGAAACTTTTTTATGTGTGTTTGTCTTACTCATTGTATTTTGTATATATTTGATACTGTTGTTTATGTGTTATAATGAAGCTTGACCCATATGGGTGTAAATTGCTATAAATAAAGAGTTTAAAACATATATCAAAAGTTTGTACTGGCAGCGAAAGTTAACAGGTAACCACATGTAACCAGTGAAGTTTTATTAGCGCTGGTGTTATATGGTCATATTTCATACTTAACAGCCACAAAATGCCAAATTGGGGCTGTTTGGGTAGGGACAGGAAACTTATCCTAAGCAACTGTTCACCTACGGACCACTCATTACGTTCTGCATGTAACGTGCTGAAAGCGTGGCATTTTGCCAAAAAGTTGCACGGCGGTAACGTTCCCGTCCGAGACGAGTTGAGAATGTATACACCCCGCCCAAAAAACGACCGTCACTTTAAGCGGGGTTTTACTTCATGGAGAAGAAAACGAGCAACCGATTTCTTAATCCCGGCTACTCTCGGGGTGGTTGATATTTATACATCCCGCCCAACCAACGGCCCATAAATACATTCCAACAAAAGAACAAACGCTTGGAATCCACGAACTCCTTTACAAAACAGGAGTGGAATCGGGTGCTCATGAAAGATAAGCATTTCCTGTCTTGCGCGCAATACCCTTTTTTCAAACTTTAATATGAATATTTGGAAAATTTTAGAATGCATGGGAACTCATTTCAGTGCCATGACTTTACATGTTAAATTACAGACCAATACAAAACTGTAAATAGACACTACTCGTGGTCTAAAAACATTTTTTTCCGATTAGATATAATTCCCTAGAGTAATTTCCAAGTAACAAAATACACTAGGTATTTACGTTGATGATATAAAGTGCACTAGTGTATTTCATCCACAAAATAGAAATAAACAAGTAAACCGGAAACTTCACCCCCGGAATATCCACGCTTACACATGCAATAGACCGCCTCTGGTGTAATGATTAGCGTGCTCGCCTCGAGTGCGGAAGGTCGTAGGTTCGATCCGGGCTGGTTCAAACCAAAGACATGAAAATTGGTATTTGCTGCTTGTTCGCTAAGCACGCTGCATTAAGGAGTAAGAGCAAAGACTGGTTGGCCCAGAGTCAGAATAATGTGTTTGGGTAAAGTGGCATGTCTTCCAGCAGACTGTTGCTTTCGTGAGCTAGCATGTTAGAAATCCGGCTCAGCTTGTCGGTCTAGCACAAAGCAAGGTTCATTCATTATCACCCATTATTATATGCTCTCGTCGTGAATATGCATGAAATATTGCCGCCGGAAGTTAAACACCATTCAATCAATCAATCACATGCAATATGCGGCGTGCAATGTTTATAATTTCAGTAACTTAGAAATTAATTTATTTTTTAGCACAGAACTTTAACCGTGGGATTAACAAAAACCTATATATGAAATAACAAAATTCATATTTTATCTGTGTGTTGTCTGCTGGTCATGAAGGCTTCTGTTTGTAACTTTTTAGGAACAAATTGGTCACAACACAAGGAGTGTTGATCTACCCCTGACCTCGTGGAGACTTCTTGATCCTATATCTATACAACAAGATGGTACTATTGATAAGAAATTGCACATTTTAACCAAAAGGTTAATTTTAGTAATTGGCATTACTTTGCGTCCGTCGTCAGTTTGCCCACAGAGTTCATTAAATTGTCTTGCCGACCAGAAAATCAACATGACAACCAGGGGCAGATACACATTCTGATTTGATTAAAATTTATTGATCTTGATGTCAGAAACTACCTCGCCAATTTAATCGATTCGTTTTCAGAATGATCATTGGATGGTCCTCTATGAAAGTTGCATTTCATGTCGATCAGAAACATAAGATGACTGCCTCAACCGGACTGTCAAGCTCTAAACGTACCTCAGCGTATAAATCGTTTCTAGCCATAGCTAGGACGTGTCACCCCTGTTTCGGAGTTTGCCGGACTGTATAAGTTAAACATAAGACCAAATGAAAAATTTGTTCAATTTTCTTGATGTCCGAAAATATCAAGCCAATTGAAACGATATGCGGTGTTAATGTTCCTATAAAGATCATATAAAATGTTATTTAATGGTTGACTGGAAAAACAACATGGTGGTCAGGTAAAGATTCTGATTGGCTTAAAAACTGACAGCTATACAGCCATCTGATTTAGTATGTTGTTATTGTGATACTTGTATAATCCTCCACAAAATATATGTTTATGGCGATTGGAAATTCAAACAGAATGTGTTCAGCCGGACTAATTTTATTACTGGACCCTATGGGCAATTTTGTTGAAATTTCTTCTCTGTAACTATCTAGTTAATTGAAATGCTATTAGTAGTTAATGATCCTTGATGGTTCTCCACAATAGATTCGTTTTTTAAACGGATCGACAAGTCAGGATGACGAGACAGCCGGACTTGGTGAGGTTCAACATCAGACCCTATATCAAATAATGTTCAATTTCTTCTGGTCCGAAACTTTTTATTAATGAAACCTATCAGACACCCATGCCATGGTGGCCGGACTTATTTAAATATTAGACCCATTGGTAAATTCGTTGAAAATTTCTTCATCATAATCTACACTACAAAGCCATTTGAATTGAATAGTTGGGGGAGTGTTCATTTTATGGTCCTCTAAAAACTTCGATTATGTTTATTCAATATGGCCCCACAGCTTGTTTTAACATTCAGTTTCTTCAAAGAGCTTTTTGATCTTTTAAGATGTTTGATATCGGACTTGATTTTCTGCATAAGTACTAGTAGTTAGCAATGTGGTATCAATTCAGACTCTCTTGTTAGTACTATGGTCAAAATGTGCTCGACTTTTTTTCGGACATTTAAATCTGACAGTAAAAAAATTAAAGTTTTGAAATTGTATAACATGAAGATAACTATCTGCGGAAAAAATCTTTAATCAAAGTTTCAAATGTCGTCTGGACAATCATTACCCTGGCGCGTGACGCTCTTGACTATAGTAAATACAAGATTTATTGACAAAACGGGAAGGGACACCCAAGTTCGTCCTTTATATTATATATGCAGATGTCACCAAGATCAATCCTTTATACTAAATCTTTTCTTATTCCTGATTGATTTTCGTTCACATATATCTATGATGATTTATCATGTACGCCTTCTTTTTTGCGAAATATCTAAAAGTTAACGATTCCTATAGATACCATCAAAGACACCAGATGTATCAATAAATTGCGTCTTTTTGCATGTTGAAAAGCTATTAACCAATATTTTTCCTGGTTGAAGACCTTTTGTGCACCAAATAGACCAGCAGCCTTAAAAATTATTTGGTTCCAATGATTTAATTGAAAAAACTATTGATTCCTTAGCACGAAAAACCAACTTCTTATCCCTAAGACATAAAAATACGGAATAGTTAATATGGACAGTTTTTTTCCAAAAAGAACCGAGCCCGCTACAACTTTTCTCCTTATGCATGTTAAAGGATATATTCAATATAAAATTCTTCGAATTCGTTCAAGCAAAATCTTCTATAAAGAAGAAGATCACTTGGTAGCTTAGTTTGTACGTCAAAGCCAAAATAATTTAATCTTATTAAGTTGGTTTAAAATATTCAAGATGAACAACATATGTCATTTAAATTGCGCAAAAAAATAAAATGGCGCTTTACCGGACATCGAACCTCAGCCATGCTGTTGCGCGCGCGGAATAGCAGAAGTTTTATTAACTCGGATGGTTGAGATTGCATTTACAATGAACAAGCGGTCTATCGTAAAATTATTGATTAACAAGTATATAAAGCGCATATCACGGGCGTTACTCAGTCATCAAATGTAAATAAATTCGCACAAGGTACTGAAAAATAATAAATAAATAGATTATTGAAATAAAATATAACTAAATGCTTCATTATTTGAACAGCTTGTAATGGCAGAAATCGAAATGTTTAATCTCTAACAATGTGTTATGCTTTAAATTCACTAGCTTAGTACATCTTTTTACAGATAATTAGATTCAAAAAATAAAACAACCCGAACGAATATACATTCTATATATAATTTTTTGTATTAAAACTGATTTTTTACAGCGAAACCCGCAATGAGGTTTTGAATATTTTAGTTAAGTTTTGAATGTTTAGAGTAATCACAATGTTACATTTCTTGAATAAATAACATTAAATCTGGGCAAAAATTGGGTTTGAGTTAAGACTCAGTTCGTTTAACGATCGGTCGAGAAATTCAATATTCGATGGTTTTATTTCATTCAATGCATGCAGAAAAACGTAATGATTTGCTCATTGTTGATGCTTTGTAGCTAAGGCAAAAATCTCCGCGTTCATGACTGAAAATATATACCAATATAGCGTTAAAAATCAATTCTATAATAAACATAAGACAAGAACCATTTTTGTATGAAAAGGTGTGTGTATGTGTGTGTGTGTGTGGGGGGGGGGGGGGGGTAGAAATAGAACTGTAATCGAAAAAAAATCTTGTGAAGCAGTCGAGAAAAGTCACAAATCTCAGCTAGACCCTCCCTCCCGTATCTTTTAAAAATGAAATGGTGGGGATTGAGATACTGCGATAAACAATACATTACGATTTAATAAATATTAAAATTAAATGTAAAATCCCAGTATAAAACCGATTTAACTAGTTGTTAATTTATTGAATAACTGCTTTATCCAGGGCAGTATATCTGCTTTACCAGATAGTTAAATCAAATCTTTAGTAAAGGTCAGATTACAAAAGTAAATATCGAAACGACAGATTTTTAAGTTCAGAACAATAATTCAATTTAAAAAATATAGATAATAGTCAATCTGTTACCAGAAATGTTTATCTTCTATTCTCATATTTCTGCAAAATCATTGATATTTTTTAAAAACCCAACTCAAATTGCGAGACGCAATATTCAATTATACTGTTAAAAATAACACTTTCCTTAAAGTTCCCTGCAAAATCTGTAAAAACATCAGTATCGCTGTGATCCATTTCAACGTTTGTTGTAGGAGAACGCACGTCTTATTTCTTTTCACATATTTCTATAAGTGCTGAGAATTTAATTTTTACTACTAGTCGATGATACTAAAACTGTAGAAATACGATTAAATTTTAATTAATATTCTTATTTCAAAATACCATAAATGGAAAGAGGTCATGAAGGTCGAATAGGCATAAAACTCCTATTTGTCTGTGGAAAAATTAAAGCATTAAGGATGTTGAAGATTTGCATATGATCCCTAAAACTCATCAAATTTCTCATCATGGAACTTCTAAATTTTTATTTTATAGGTATATGGAAATTAAGGAAACATTTCTATTTTGGTATTGTTCTTGACTGTTAAAAGTCAACAAAAACGTCAGTGTCGTTTATAGATTTTCTCCTCAGCGGTAGAGAGATGTAAAATCCGTCAGATATCTCGGGGAATATATAACCATAAAAAAGAAGTCGTTTAAGGTATTCAAATCCTTTTCATGTGTAGCAACTGCACAATATTTTCTAAACTTCTCATTGAATCAAACAAAAAATTGATAACGTTAACAAATGAAATTATATAAATACTTTTTACCTAAATGCATAATGCATGATTTTATGCTTATATATATTTTGTTTTAGTAACTGATAGGTTTCGCGATGTGTTTTAAGCTGCGCCGAGTTTTTAATTCTCTACGGGGATTTTGCATTATAAATTTAGCCATTTGTTTGCCGGAAGTGGACAATTGCACGCGCTAGCGCGAGACCGGGAGTATACATCGTCAACGCTGCGTAATAATAAAGTAATTTACCTAAAATTAATTAAACTACAAAAATGCTTAGTGGCGCGCCTGAATGGAATTTTATAAATAATTCTTCTGATATGCATCGAAAGAAGGGGTCCGAATAAAAAAATGAGCGCAATTTTTCAAATTGCTTTATCTAGGTCAAACTTCAGCGCTCCCGCCAAGAACAAAGATGCCAACCCTCAACGTTAAATTCCCCGTAGAGAAATTCAGGGGCAGATTATAGTATGTAAAACGCTTTTGTATTGTGTAAAACATGAACCGGTAACCATGGGATAATTCTTTCTTTTGATTTAAAATAAATCCAAAGGCAGAAACGCACTTATGATTTAATAAAGCCCAAAATTCGCATTCAGAAAAGCTTGACATAGAGTATAGAAATTCATAAAGTATGATTAATTTTCTCCTCTTTTGCCCCTAGCATGTCTGGTAAAGATTAAACCAGATAAGATCATAACACACAGTTAAATTTGACTTTGGAATATTTGTTATAAAGGTGTGTAAGACATGAATCTTGTCATTCTGGCATAAATTTCATATTCCTACTTTTAAATATCAACTGCTCCAAAAAAACATTCATTATGGTCCTGTCATAAATTGTACAGTTAAGTAATAACTTTTTTTCAATTAGCACAATAGGTTTTAAAATGCAATTTGGTATAGTTAACTTATAAAATAGTACCTGTAGCTATATTGTAAAATCAATTTTTATATTTGCCAACAATATTTTTTAAAGCACCACTGAGTTTTTTCCGAACACTTCAAGAAAAAAAGAAGATGGATAGGAGCTATCCAACTGCGCTAAATTACAATTTAGATGCACATCTGCACATAAGACCAAAAATCCTAGCAGATATGAACACGACAATGCCAAGCAGTTTCAGAGTTTTAATGACAAAATGGTACATTGGTATTTTAGTCTGGAATAAGACCTATTTCCTACAAGAATTGTTGGAATAATATGGCTGTAAAGTATACATACATTGACCAATCCCACCAAACTTAAAGCATCCTTCAAGGGGTTTCAGAAGAGTTGCGCTGACAAGAAAGAGACAGACAGACATTTTACACCTTTCACAGCTAATTGCATGTGGTATACCAACTAATGCTAGATATCCTTTAAAAGGCCAATGTTTGAATGAAGAATGAAATGAAATAGAAAAACATACCAATGTCCAGGACAATTCATTGGCTTCAATGCAAACTGTTCTTTGTCTACATCAAACTTAAACAAGTTGTCCTATAATATAAATAATTAAATGATTAAGCATGTCATTTTTAAAAAGAAAGGCTATCAACTTAAACAAGTTGTCCTATAATATAAATAAATAAATGATCAAACATGTCATCTTTTAAAACTAAGGGTTGTTACCAATAAGTTTCTATGGAGGCATCTCTATTAATAGGGGTGTAACGATATACCGGTATATCGATATATCACGGTATTTTTTAACAAACCCGGTACACCGGTACAAAATCTTGCGTATCAATATTTCCCAGTACAGTAAATATTTGGACAGTTTAATGTCTAGATGCTAGAAAATAGCTGTTGTTGACATGAAAAAGTAAAATATATGACCAAAATAACATATTTTATACATAAAGATCCAGATTTCTGCCTCATAGTACAATATTTTTCAGAATTACCACACAAAACAATTAAATTGTAAAAGAATGAAAGGCAAGAAATGAGAAGTCGGTACATATCGATACGTATCAGTATACGGTGGTATTGTATTGATATAATCACGATATGGTTTTTCATTTACGATACTCATCCCTATCTATTAAAATTAGACAGTTTATCAACATTACCCCAATTAATACAATCTTGACACTTTTGACTGTTTGTAATCATTTTTATACAGTATTATTTCCCTTGCAGTACAAATGAGGATAAATATGAAATGTGTACAAGAGCTATATATTGCTACTTCTTCTCATATGACATAATCAAAGGGATCTATCTCATTTGTTGATGTAAGGTCTCATCGGGGAAATCTGAACCTGTCTGATTCTGACTATCACTTGATATGACAATGAGTAGTAAAAAATGTGTTTGATAAGGAGTGGATAACTTGCATTTAAATGTAAGGAAATCACCATTGCTCAAAAACGAATTCTAATTGTATATTATTCCAATTTAAGGACCCACATGGGGCAATATATAAGAGTACAGTTACACAATAAACTGATGGGAGGAGTTGCTTGATTAGAAAGACACAATACATTCACATTTAAAATAAAATAATAATACATATTCAATATATGGTCATGATGGTTATATCATAGTAATTTATACTTAATATATAAATAAACCTCATGGCATATTTTCCTGGAGAAATTTGTCAACAGAGTTCAGATAATTTTGTCCTCACAATTAAAAATCAAGAAAAATTTTGTTTATCAGATAATTGTTGGAAATAACTGACTGTAGAATTGATACCTATTAACCAGTATTCTCTCAAATGTGTATATTTTGGACATTTCAAAAGAAAATGAACTTCAATTTCTACCTCACTCAGAGAGCAATTGTTACATAATCTGTTGTCTCTTGGTATCTGATATCTACCGGTCTCAATACGTAACTTGTGAGCATATACACATAATCTACATATGGCCTTCTGTATTCACATATATTAAGTTAAAAACAAGAAGGGCAAAATAAATCATAACCTGTATTTGATATAGGGAATTATTGTGGTTAACAAGACATGCTGTGACTAACTCACGAAAGATAACCCTCTTCCCTATGGATTATCTGCTGATGAATATCTGTCTAATGTTCATGTCAAGTTTCATTGAAATCTATTGAACGGTATAGGAGATGCATTTAGTATAAGTGGGCAGATGGACAGACAGTGTGATTCCTATATACCCACCAAAATTTGTGGGGTTATAAAAATCAAATGGATCAGCATACTAGAACAAGTTATTAAATACAAACCTTTTAGTCTGCTGAGGCCCCCATCTATAGATCTATAACATAATACGTCTACAAATATTTGAAATCTAATAAATAGTAACCATAGCTAAATATGTCTTACAGCATAATGTTGCCAATGTCCTGATTGTACCCATAGTTTACTGTTGTAAATATTTGGTGATACCACTTCTTGGAATCCTCTTTTCCTGTATTCTATCTGGAAGCAAAAGGGAAAACCAAAATTACAATTTCAAATTTCATAATTACTACCATTCCTAGTTGGATCATTAATTTGAACATACACATAATGTGTTGTTTCTTACGGGTATAGAAATAACTGACAAAGTTTCTTACAGGTATAAAAATACCTGACAAACTTATTATAACTGGATTGTTCTAAAAATATTTTGAAAAACAACTCCATTCAAAATGAACTTCCAACACAACAATTTTAACTGTATAAATATTTTTTATGCAATAAACTATTTAACTCCATTTATTGTGATGCATTCTACAATGAATTAAAACTTTGCTTCTCTGTCTTGAGTGACTGAACATTAGATATGATTTAAAGCATTTACAAAGTGTGAACATCATTTAAACAGAGGTGCTTCGCAAGCACATAATACGACCGCAGCACGTTGAAATGTGAAAGGTGGACAAAAGATCTTTTG